>CM071626.1:13279563-13543147 GCA_036419045.1 Scirpophaga incertulas | reverse complement strand
CGCCTCACTCGATGCAACACTGTATTTTATCAATAATAATATCAACTTATAAACCAAATTTGTATACACATTGAGACCTCTAATGAACCGTTTATGAACGTGGCTGTGCCTGAAAAGTACTCAAATTATGAAATGTAAGCCGAATTATTAACAATACATACCAAGCGCAGATTTTACACATGCCTATTATTATAGTGTTTTCTGTTCTTTCTCATATGGCTTAATAATTATATTATTCATTCTTTATTAGATCTAGTAAATGCTAAGTTGCTCAAACAATACAAAATGTGTTGGATCACAGTTCTAAAAAATAGTACCCCATAGAAAAATTCAATAGTTTAATTTTGAGACTAACGTTAAACCTCTGCATACCAGGAACTTTGGGCGTTTTCCCGCCGAACACTTTGACTTACTTTTATTAAATTAGATAAACTGAATTGATTAATCAGTTCGAAAACATTACTAAATTCAATTAGTTGTAAACGTTCATTTATTTGCAAGCAATTGAACAATGTTTTGTGATCATTTGGAGAGATGCTTCAGGCTTACATGGGTCTCCTAGCACTTCACATTTAGCGGTTCTACGCAGCCAGCATGCAACCTTGACAGACTTATGTACGCTGCGTTTACCGGCATATGCCTGCTCCTTGAGGACCTTTCGGTTCCAATGGCTGTTAACCTTGCGAGCAATGTATCTCTTATAACCAGGGAACCCTCGATATTGGCTTTAACTGACACACTTATACATAAGTAATAAATTCCTAATTTTCCTACCTATAAATAACCCCCGGAATGGGAACACATATTTTAAAAAAGGCACGTGCTCCTTCTATTTTCGTATCACAATTTATTGTTATATATTTAAATGCAAAATGATGATTTTAAATGTTTTTTTTTATTAATCTGACTAAGATTGTAAGTTGGCGGTTATTTTGTGATATATTTAATTGCAAAATTGTAATGTGAATTGGTTTTATTAACACTAATTGATACCGCTCTCGACATTTGAAATTCTGCTCGGACAGCCACAAATTAATTTACCTGCAGGTTACAGAAACAGCATTGGCTGAGAGTTGTTATATTTGCTGTATCTACTAACTACTAGTTAACTATGCAACTTGGCTTTATCGCGCCACTTCACAGACGTTTGTGGTTCCAGGGATACCAATTTCCGAAAATTCGGTAACATTCCTGAATATGGATAATTTAAGGATAATGAAGTTTTAGATTAATGATTTCATTATATTGGATTTAATTGTTTATTACTTAAAATTATTGCAAGTTTGTTTTATGGTTTCATCTATATACTAATAACTTCCAACAGGCTACTATCCAATCTGTTACCTAAGACACTCAGTGTTTAATAATATTAACATAACAAATATTGATATGAATAATATATTTTGTATATCTTCTCTTATATATAAAAAAAAAGCTAAATGTGTTGGGAAGCGCATAACTCAACAATGCCTGGACCAATCTTTTATTAAATGTTCGTTGAAGTTCAAGAATGGTTTTTACGGCGAGAAAAATTCGAATAATTATCGGAAAAAAATTATCCCTTACAACAGCCCTTTTCTTTCCCATACAAACGTTTTCTAACTAAAATATATAGTCAATTTGAGCTTTATTGTTAATGTATAAAGTTCATATAGCAAGCACTCACTGTTGTCTAAGCAATGTAGGTGTGTTCCTAACATCAAAGAGTCAATTTGCACTTTATTAATTAAAATTGAAATTCAATTATATCTATCAAAACAGTGCGTGTGCGCGTTGGAGCACAGAATACGTCGTTGGACAATTTAATGTCACGTTCCAAAATTGAATAGTCACAAAATTTGGTTGGCTATGCGAATATTATCTATAAAATAAGTAGGTAGGGACAAAAACTGCCAGTTTACAAATCTTTTTGACAGGACGAAGTCTGTCGGACCCGCTGTTGATTAATATATATTGGTCCCTTGGGTAAAGTGTTTTGTTTGAATTTTGTTTGAATGATGTCAATACAAAATATTTTTTGGTGACTGATAGGTGTGGTTTTGTGGGTGTGACGTTTATCGAAAATAGAAAAGTTTGAATATGGCATTTGTTTAATATCAATATACGGGTCAAAATCAGAGAGGTGAGAATCATGCTTCTGACAAAGATTTTCTTAATAAAATAACGTGGTATGGCTAAAATACTTGTTTCCAAATGAAGTTTCTGCGCATAATTACAAGGCACTTATCATATTTATTTTTTTACGATAATATTTTATTAGATTTTAAACTAAAAAGGCCTAAATAGTCATTCCGGGAACGCGTCCTTATACCACGTTTCATAGTTGAGACATGTCAAAAATGTTTACAATTAAGACTTAAAATTGTATTTTTTTTATATATTAGCTTCGAAAATTATTAAGTTACGAATATACGTATAAATTAAATAGCTAAAATATATATTTTTTATATTTTGACTATTCAAATGCTGTCTGACGTTTATTAAATCATTCAGTGAACGCGATGGATATCGGTCGATATAATTCAAACAAAACGCGCTAGGTAGCGCTAGCGAGCAACAGTGTGAAGTTCACTAGTCAAAGGACAAGACGCGTGTCGTGTTTTTGGAAAAAAATAATTGATTTTATTGGTAAGTACGTTTTAATTTCGTATGTGGGTAGCGTACTTTAATTCCCTATCACTACGGGAACGCTGTTTGGTGATTAGTCTTCCAAAAATTTGCATACTTTTTGCTAAATTCTTATAAATATTACAGTTCACGTGTTCCTAACCTCAAAAACCAATATCTAACATAGCGGCATGAAGCGTGATATGAAAATATTCATCGGATAGTCATTCAGGGAACGGTCATTTCGGGAACGTTCTCGTATATGACGGGCGTTCTCGAAATGACGATTAACGGGCAAAATGACGCTTTCTTGCTTTTAAATACATATAACAATGCATTTTTTTTGTTTTAGGTAACCACTTAGTAATAGTAACATGGAAAATAAAAATTAAGATAAAAAGAAGTCAAAAAAACGATTAAAACAGGACAGTATAGCTTACAAAAACATCGCGAAAAGGCTAATGAAAGGAAACGCAAGTTTTTAGATAAAATGACACCTGAACAAAGGGAGATGAAGAGACTGAAAGATAGGGAATATTACCAAAGGAAGAAGGCTGAAAATAAAGTTAAGACTGTTAGTGATATGACTGAAAGACAGAAGAGGAAACAAAGAAAGTCGTGGAGAAAAAATTCTCAAAATTATAGACAGAAAAAAAAGATGTTGGAAAATATTTTAAGTAATAGCCCACCAGATTCTGAAAAAGAGATAGAAAGCGATAATCGCTTGTCAAGAAAGAGATCAGGAAGAAAACTGGTTAAAAAAGATAAAGCACAGGCTTACAGGACTGTTAAAAAACAGAAAGATAAAATACAGAAAATGCAAAGAATTATTGATAAGTTGCGAAAAAAGTACAGAGAAACAGAAGACGCGAAGAAAGAGTATCCCAAAAGAATGCTGATACGCCTACTCGCAAAGTTAATGAATTAACAAGAGAATGTTCTGTTACCCCTGAAATTGTTGTTTTAAAACTGTTTGTTTTAAAACTACATTTGATTTATTTAATTTTAAGCATTGATGCAAGAAATCTTAATGATACTTGTAGAGTGCAATTACTATTTGTTCCTAATATATAATATTTGTTAACTGAAACTAAAAGTTTATTATTAGATTAAGTTTAGATTTTGATACTCATGTTGTTCATTCTTTAAGTACAAATAAAGGTTTAATATTTAAAGGTATTTATTATTTTCATCTACAACATAATGCAAAAACCAAACGTTGCAGTCATTTAGGGAACGTCAACGTCATTTAGGGAACTTCATTGTCATTTTGGGAACACTCCCATCATTTTCGGGAACATCGCAAAAATGGCAGATTTTTCACTAATGAGTAGGGTTATAGTTAAATCTTGCAAACATATCCTAAAATGACCTTTCAACATTTGTATTTATATCATTAATTGATAACGTATTGCACAAATGTATACAATAAATTAAAATTTTGAAACGAAATTTACACTAATTGAAAATCTAGGGAGAGTAATATAAAAAATAAGTCTTTTTATTATAAAAATATACAAAATGACAGCATTTACTGGTAGAGGGACAGGTTAATTATAATTTCATGACGGTGATTATTAAAAACGTTGGTTATATTATTATTATTATTTAAAAAATATTTAAAAGTGTTCCCGAAATGATTTAAGGCCCTGTCATTTTTATTATTAACAGGTATAATTCCTAAAATATAGATTTGTGTGCGTGCCTCTTTACAGGAAAGGTTCATAACAAATGACACAACATATTCCACATGTTAATTTTCTTATAAAGAAAACTTAATTTCTCAGATATTTCAAAACCCAAAATGCCGACCTCTCTGATTTTGACCCATACATGTGCAGTTTGCCAGAGAATTAAAAAAAATCCTGTTGTGATATAGCCCGCCGAAATTCCGTGAAATCAGGTTGTTACTTTGTTATTATTTTTATGTGTATAATTGCGCGTTGAAAGACATGATACGTAACAGTAATACAAGTAATAATTAAAATAAAACGGTAATTTACAGTTTTACGTATTAGGGACACTTGTCGCTAACACAACACAGCAAAGTTTAAATATCTGCTCAATGACTTTACTGTCGGTGTATACGGTTAACCTAACTTAAGGGTGTGCCATTAAACATGCTAACATTAACAAGTCAACTGATTGGATAAATAAAGTTTCAATGCCTGTAAAGAACGAATACAAAGACAAAACTATGCTGTAATAGAACAATTCCCGCACAGAGTGTTTAATTCAATGTTTAGCTCGGACGCTAGTTAAAAATCTTTATCGGAGATTTTTAATCTCACTTAGTCCACGTTCGACCGGAGCACAAAAGCAACGTCGAGAAATTTCATCAAGTTTAGTTACAAAACATTCATTTAAATGGACGCCCGGTACTTTCCGGTTCATACTTCTGTAGAGAATTGAACACGACTATTTACATCATATGTGTATGTGCTAGGTAGTGCTCTGTTGGCGCATACTCCACAATTTTACTCATATAAGCGGCCCAACGTGACTCTTATTGGGATTGATTTATGGCACTTTGTCGTCTAATAAACAATATGCGTTGAGTATTCGTCCCTGTAAATGAATGTACAATAAACCGTTTGATGCATTTTTTTTTGTTTTGGACGTTAATCGTTTCAAACCGTATCTATACTAATATAATAAAGCTGAAGAATTTGTTTGTTTGTTTGAACGCGCTAATCTCCGAAACTACTGGTGCGATTTGAATAATTCTTTTTTTGTTGGATAGTCCATTTATCGAGGAAGGCTATAGGCTAAATAACATTACGCTATGACCAATAGGAGCAAAGACAGAGCGGTAAATGTGTAAAAAACGGGGAAAATTATTCATTTTTGAAGGCTTTCTTTGCGTGCGCTGCGAAAACGGTTCAAGATACACAAAAAATATGTATGAAAGAATTATTCCTCTATACATGATCTAAAAAAAAGTCCGCGACGGCATATGTCTATCTTTTAAGGTTTAGTCACAATGACCGTTTTTATGGTACCAAATTTGGTCGAAATAATTTGTTTAAGTTGTATCAACATAATAATACTAAAAATTCTGCGGAAACTCGACCATTCCGAAAATCCCGCAAGAACGGGAACTATGTGGGAAAAACAAAAAATCTGCCGGAAGTCACTATTCCACGCGGACGAAGTCGCGGGCAAAAGCTAGTCACTGATATGTGGATTGAATCAGAGCTACTTGCTATTATAATTTACAGTTTGATAGCGGAAGGTCATTTGTTAGAATAGTGAAATTTATAGTTAATTATTAGCCTAATATTTGATTTCTATGATTTATAAGTAGTAATATAGTATGTTACATCGCTATCAATTGTGAATGAATTGGCCATACGTGTATAGTGTGAACAAGCACATCACACAAATAGTGTCACCATTTTTGGTTATCGTTGTAATTTAATAATTATTTTAAATTTATATGAAAACCATTTCGGTAAAATCACATGTTCCAATACATATTTCAATCCAAACTTCGTCGGGGCGTATACTTTTGTGGTTTCATCTTAATAGATTATCGTATAAAGCTATTTTGTAAATATTAGATTGTCCTAATATTTACAAAGTAATCGAAGAAATATAAGATTTTTTTAAATTGTAGCGATAACCATATAATGTTTAGTTGTAGATTTATTTTATTTTCACACACATTTATCCGGAATCTGGGATTTCAACTGTTTATAACATCTATACAGGTGATAAATCTTGGATCTATGCGTACGATCCCGAAACTAAGCAACAATCTACAGTTTGGGTGTTTCAAAATGAGCCGAACCCTACGAAAGTGACTCGTGCAAAAAGCACTTTAAAGCAAATGGTGGCCTGCTTTTTTGGTATTAATGGTCATGTGGCTACAATACCACTGCAGAATCGTAAAACGGTCAATTCGGAGTGGTACACGACCATTTGTTTGCCAGAAGTATTTGAAGAAATACGTAAAAACAACAAGCGACGCAGAATCATTCTACACCACGACAATGCCAGCTGTCACACATCACGCGAAACAAATACATTATTTTTGGAGGGTCAAAAAATAGAATTGAAGGGTCATCCACCATATAGCCCAGACTTGGCACCTAATGATTTCTATTTATTTCCATATGTAAAGAATAAATTACGTGGTCAACGATTTTCGACCCGTGAAGATGCCGTCGACGCGTTCAAACAGCACGTTTCAGAGATACCGCAATCAGAGTGGAAAAAATGGTATAAAAATTGGTTTCAACGTATGCAAAATTGTATATATATAAAGTAAAAAATTGTATAATTGTATTGTATAATAAAGTTAGAAGGGTCAAAAAACTACACAACTTGGAGTTTTGCAGTCAAAATGTTTCTAATTGACAATGATCTGTGGGACTGTATCGAGCGTCCAGAAGAATATAAAAAAGAGGTATCTGACTTTAAGAAACAGGATCAAAAAGCTCGTTCAAAATTATGCCTATCTGTCAAGGAACATATTTACCCAGTGATAATGTCCGCTGCCTCAGCCGCTGATACTTGGGAGAGACTTCGAGTGCAGTACGCTGATTGTGGACTACTCAGAAGACTAACGCTTTTACGAGAACTTTTCAGTGCTAAGCTCAGTAGTCACCAAAGTATGGATAGCTATGTGAACGGAATACGCAGCACATATCAGAAGTTACTTCAAGCAAACGAAAAAATAGAAGACGAGTTTGTCGATGTTATGCATATTGTATTGGCTAAGATAAGAGAATGTGTATGAAATGTCTGGTCTTGTGCCAATCGCAATATACATTAGTGAGAGGCACACTGGAGAGCAGCCAAGCGTGTCCTAAGATATCTAAAAGCAACCAGAGATCTCGCCCTTACCTTCATTAGAGACGAAAGTCAGTTAGTAGGTTTTGCTGATGCCGACTATGGTAGTAACATAGTTGACAGGCGTTCCTACACGGGCTATAGTTTCCAGCTAAGTGGAGCAGCTATTTCGTGGGAATCCCGCAAACAGCGCACTGTTGCATTATCCACCACTGAAGCCGAATATATGGCTCTTGGCGAAGCGTGCAAGGAGGCTATATACTTATCTTCTCTAGTTAGGCAAGTCTTCAACATCAATCATTCCATCACAATTTACACTGATAATCAAAGTGCATTAAAACTCACCAAGAATAACACATTTCACGCTCGCACTAAACATATCGACATTCGTCATCATTTCATTCGAGATGCTTTGTCACAATACCATTTCGACCTGAAGTACATTCCCACTAAGAACATGACAGCAGACATATTGACTAAGCCGTTAGCTAGGCCTTCCCATTGTAAATGTGTACAGTATTTAGGCTTAACTTAGACAAGTTTGACTCTGTTGTTAATTTAAGGGTTTGTACAGATCGGATTATTATTTTTATTTCTTATTATTTTTATTTTTATGTGTATACAGTTCAGAGTGTTCATGTTACGGGGAGGTGTTGAACCTGCATGTATTTGTAGTACCATAAACATTCTGTTACTGGCCATTATATTCAATCATTTTAAATTATTTAATCATAGCAATTGTCACTCTTTGTTACCAAGTTTATAAATAAACATACTCGTATTATCAGCTAATACAATATCAAGATCAATTATATTTTTCACGGACATAAAGAAACCCACATACACCAATTGCTCAGGAATTACACGCCTTTTGCAATGACTTCGCTGTCTCGAAGTAAGATCTAAGTATATAGGTGCTCGCATTGTTTCAACGACACTCATTAAACATTCTCGCCAATCAGCTTGGCGTTCGCCGTCGGCGTCAGTAATTGCAACTGCGCCGTCGCGTCGGATTTTGTATAAGCGTCACCGTCGTACGACTGAAAAAAATGCAGGAGTGATAAATATGTAAACTAGTTTGTGACGTTGGTATGCGAAGAGTGACCGGGCAGGTTGAAGAGGAAGAATTCTATTAATAGTGTACTAGTTAATAGTATATAAAATTATAAATATTTGCTAAAGTCGGCTTGAGATTTTAACGACGCTGAACTTTATTGCAATATATGTATATAATTTTTCTTTCTAATTAGTTTTATATATATTTCATTATTTAATAGAAAGGACTTGTAAATAATAAAACATGATGAAGGCGTCACTTTCATAAAATACTTTTATTTTTCCTATTTTGTTACATTGCTTCCAAGTTGATTTCTTCATTTTCAATGTACCGAGAAGCTTAATACTTTAAGCTTTTCTATGTCTTGTCTGTCTTGTCTTTGTTTGAAGTTCGTTTCTACGGAGAAAAAATAAGTTGTTAAACATACGAATAGCAATATTAAAGAGATATTGTTGATTATAATTCAAGTGTACTTACAAGAAAATTGTATACACCATGACTGGTGTATTTGAACGATGAATGAATAAGATCCCCTTCTCAGACAATGATGACGTTGAGATGAAGTTTGACATTTCGTCGGGTTCTATAACTAATAACTGAAGCTTTTGTAGAAGAACTATTAGCGCTAATCGATTTCCTTTTCATCTCTTAATGAAATCACATATATGTATATTCATAAATTTGTCTTTAATAGTAAATATGGAAAGTCATCAGTTTACGAGGAATACTATATTATTCTGCGTATACAGCAACCAATTAATTATCTACTCAATAAAATTTTCTGTGACTTATCTTCGCCTATCCTTCCTATCGCTTAAACAGTTGCTTTGATTTTACTACCTTGTTATGTTTTAAATTACCAGTTAAGTAATGGCCAGCCCGTCTCTTATAGGTTGCATGTCCTAAGTTATCTTTCGAAATGCGTGACATGGTGCTAAGTGTCATCTTTATCTCGAGATAAGAAATTATTCCCTTACTGATCGCCTTTTTCGTACGTACACTTCATGGACGGTCAGATCTTTTTTGTTACAAACTGAAGAAGTTTCATTGTGCCTAATGTTCCGGTACATAAACATTCGACTGATACTAAGCGGATGGAGGGTTTCAAAGATTGTCTTTGGCTCTGTACTTACTTTGTCTTTTGCAGTCATAACGGGTCAATTCTCTTTATCACCTTGCTCCATTTTAATTACAAAAAATATTGACAACCAATTGGCGACAAAATGAATAAAAACATTCATACAAGAATGACAGGTTCCAAATTCTAATAGCCCGTCTAAATATGAAATGTATGATATATACCAATTTATCAATGGATTCATATTATTATTATATGAATAAATGAAATATATATTGCATTATATGTAAGAAATTGCAATATGGTTACTTGTACAATGAATTAGGTATTTTTAATTTGTACATTTGATACTCTGAATACACTGCGTTAGATTTTTGTAGTATGGTGTATGGCCGTACCCATTCAGTAGTATCTTGCGAATATAGTGTCCATAGCTATAGTTAGAGTGCCTGATTTACTATTTTTATAAGGCGATATTTTATTATAGTTCCCTGTACACATATTTTTGTAGTGACAATATTTCCGTCGAGCGGACGATTGCTTGTAAATGTAGATTGAACCATTGTCCTGCAGAACGCCAGGCCGACAGTCACGTCCGTGGCCGCTGCGGATGTGTCGCATATCGGCGATATTTAAACACTTGTACATACAACCTGATGTTGGGGACAACATGTCCTATGTCGCTGACTCATCATTTTTCTAAACTTTATATAGTTTGAGTGTTTCGAAGCATCTTGGGCTGTTTTGAGATATTAGTGGGAGTATTCTCCTGTAGTAGAAAATTTGGAGTGGACTAATTCATAGTTTAGGTCAGTTAGCATAGGTCAGCTTCGCTAATTCACAGACGGGAGTAGCACCGACGGGCCCAAAGGGCCTGGCGTGCGCAGCTAGAGCGTGGGGGCTGCGTGCGTCAGCGCGCCGTCGGTGCGGTACTCCCGCACTTCGAAGCTTGGCTCTGCGGGAGGGCGGAAGTCACCTACCGCTTGACTCAGATACTCACCGAACATGGTTGTTTCGGTGAGTATTTGAGTCGAATAGTGAGGGAAGACACGACACGATGCCACCATTGCGCATCCGACCTCGACTCGGCCCAGCACACGCTGGCGGAGTGCCCCGCTTGGGACTCCGAACGCCGATTCTTGGTCGAAGAGATCGGGCAAGATCTGTCTCCGCCAGCGTTGATTGCGGCAATGCTGGCGGATGAGGGAGGTTGGAGGGCTGTGGCCTACCTTCTGTGAAGCGGTGATGCTCCAGAAGCAGGCCGCCGAGCGGGATCGGGAGATGGCCGATCCTGCTCGAAGACGGCGGCCTCGGGCCAGATAGCCTGGCCTGAGGCGCCGCCACGGGTCGCTGGCGGGCGCGACGCAGTTCGCGCCCGTGGAGGCGACCCGGGAGGGACCTCACCCCCGGATGGGGGGGGGGTGACGTCGTAGGAGGTTGGAGGGGAGGAGGCGGCAAGGTCACTCCTCCCCGAGAAGGGCTCCCCTAGCGCACCCAGGGGAGCAAAGGCCGGGGGTCCTCAGATGCGACACTCGATCCTGAGGGCCCCCTACAACGCCTGAGGATGGCCATCGCTGAGGTTTTTAATGGGGAGGAGAGCCCCACATAACCACCGGCTCTCCGCAGCCGGGGTATGCAATTCAATGCATTTTCCTCAGCGGAACAAAAGAAAAAAAAGGTCAGCTTCGCTAATTCACGGATGCAGTGCGTAATTTCTGCACTGCACGTTGCTTACTATATTTCGATTCTTCGTTATCTGAAGTTTAGTTGTCGCGAGTAGTTGTTATAGCGAATAGTCGAATGCCGATTAACCGGCATTCAGTTTGGCGAATAGTCGAATAACTCGGCATAACTATTATCTATTTATCGATAAACACAGGTACATTAAAAATAATTTTTATTTCTATTAAATAATTATAAAAGTTTATGATATTATTAAACTTACCGTTTATCAATTAATAATTAAAAAATATTACATGATTTTAATAATAATTTTAATATTAGAAAGTAATATTTTCTATTTTTATATTATGTTTTTAATACATTTAAATAAATCTGCTTCATGTTATAATATACATTCATATGAAGTAATTTAAAATTAATTGAAAACCTGTGTATAGTGTATATTTCGTTATTTATACCCATTACATATTTGTTCGTAAAAAATATTTTAGAAGATTATTCTTCTAATGTCGAGTAATAACTAGTTATTATTCGATATTCGACGAATAACAAAATGTCCGAATACCAATAATAGCGAGTATTCGCGGTAACACTAATCTCAAATTTGAAAACATTAGGCGCGACCACTTCTCTATATATTGTTATATTGGTTTTGTGAAAATGTACAAATAGCAACTTGAAATTTCAATTACGAACTGTTAGGCAAAATATCATTTTAGGCATGTCAGTTATATAACTATATTAAATAAGTTTTGATTTTGAACCATGATCTTTATTTTAGGGAGTTTTATTTTTCTTCTAATTTTGTTGTTTGTATTATAGTTAGGTCATGTCGGTTATATGCTTCGGCTTGATTTATTTAGCATTATTTTGACTTGAAATATTTAGCCGTGAAACCTTTTGCGAGATAAAATTGAACAAATAGCGACCGTTCTCGGGCATTATTGTCGTGTATGCGCCTGGGAATCCGCGGGTTAGGTACACGAGCCAATATTGTGTTTATGCAAACAAGCGCCCGTGCATTATGATGGACACTTAATTATAGTTCTGTCGTCTAATTTAAAGTATAATAGTGACACCACTTGTTTACTTTATTACATGTCAGAGTACATAGCATTGCAACATAGAGGAAATGTAAAAGTTGAAACTTTTTAAAGCTTCAATTTTAACTACGGCATAATATTTTGTCATCTGTTAATTCTCTTTGTGTTTGGGCAATATTTTAATATATCTCGATTTACTGATTGTATTAAATATAATCTCAATTTAGTGCCTATCTCACTACATGGTACACATGGTACATGGGTACATACCCATAATTACTATTGTCATTAATTACTAATCAAAACATCATTATTCGACGTAGGCATTTACAAGTTTCACTGATATCAAATAGAAGATGACTCTCCGCCTATTTGGAAATTGTTGTAACTTTCTCGAGAAGAAGAGGCAGAATTTTTGATATCAAATCCATTGCCAACATTTTGTGCAAAATAATAATCGGTGAACTTTATTTTTCAAAGGGAATTGAATAATGTTTTTTTTGTAATTTCAGTCATAAAGTGACCTGGGATAGAAACGTACATAAGAACCCATTATTTGGCTTAATATTAACTGAATGAATATCACTATATATTTACACCTCTTTCTGATACCATAATATCAATATAATCTCATTGTAGTAGTTATACTATTTATAAGTTGCGTGAGATCAATATCATTATGCCCATCGTTGTGAATTATTAATTTACAATATAAAGAAAATTGACTAGATAAAATAATATAGTAAAATCACTTGATTCATCGCTTGTTATTCGCAAATCAGTCACATTTGCTTCTCAAATAAATAAAGACATACTAGGTATTTTACTGTAGAATATTGCAATCTCGCGCTTCTTCCGGCTGCTCTCTCAGTGGAATGTTGTCCCATATGTCACGCTTCCGAGGGCGTCACGCCGGAGGCGAAGGCATCACCGAAGCACGTAGATACAATATCGTCAACAGCCGAAATGGGGGTGAGGTTACTTTGGAATTCTAAATTTATGAGTTGTGAAAAAGCGTACGTCAAAGGCACGTCGTTAGTATTTGTATTTTATTCGGAAACCGTACAAAACTATACACTACATGTTATTACATTCTAAAAATTGATATTTTCAATTAATATTTATCGTAATTAGAACCATATTAGAAATAGAGTGACTGCTTCAATTATTATATAAAATTAGTTGCAACTCTTAATTCTCCAGGTATATGAGAATGTCATAAATGCACCACAGGCATTAACGGTTATCCAAGTTATAGCTTCGTAAGTGAGTATTCTACAAATCATATTTCTTAATTGAAACTTTATCGGTTTTTAATCGGTTGATTATCAATTGACTGTACAGTGTAGTTTAAATGTGATTAATTCTTTTAACTATGGTTATATACATATTTTAAAATTGTATATTAAGCTGTATTCTGTATATCTTTTCTTTATTATAATCTAAATGTCTAACTTGTATTTTCTCTCTAATTTAATCTTATTTGAAACGGCTTCGCAGTCTCGCTTTGGTAATTTTATATAAAAGCACTTGCACTTCACAGAGTTTCCGTTTATTATTTCCCTAAAGCTATATTCATTATTTGTTGCAATCGTGCGTACTGTTATATCGTGTTTTATAGTTTTAGTGAATTTTGTTATTTAATTGGTATTTTCTGGAAAACTTTTAAAGAGTATCTCTATATTTACTCCATTTTTTATTTTAAAGTTAAATATCGGGCAGATTATAATAAGTAATATTAATCTAGTTTTATTAAGTTATCTGAAATATTATACAATTGGATATCCTACTATCCAATAATCCTATATTACTATTGATAACCTGACAGACTTAAATCTATGTCGTTATCATTCGCACATACATTTAAATTTGAAACTATTCAAATATGTGACATATTCATTGAGTTTTATTTTCATCCCCGTTTAAGATGCATAGGAACTTAAACCAATGTACTTACATTATCTGTCATCTTTATATTTAAATATTTGGGACGTTATTATCAAGTTTCTTAGACCTAAAATCTATTTTTCAAATACTTTATCTTTTTTATGGCAGGCTCAACCAGGAGATAAGAGGTGGAGCATGGTGTCCTAAGGTGCAGATAACGACGGAGTCGATCGAGTGGCTGGAGGTAGACTTGCGTGGCGTGCATGTGGTGACAGCAGTGGGCACCCAGGGCCGCTTCGGGAACAGCGAGGGCCGCGAATACGCAGAGGCCTACGTGCTCGAATACTGGCGGCCGAAGCTTGGCAAATGGACGCGGTACCGCACTGCTGACGGCCAAGAGGTGAGTAACTATTAGTTTTATTTACATCTTCAGTGGCGGCGCAAGACCTAAATTTAATGTGGGCATGGTACATTTTATTAGGCCCTCTGTTGGTGCAAGAAGGAAATATAAAATAAGATTATCCATACTTTTTTAAATATGTATATTTCCGGCTGTGAGGCGCGAGGCCTTTTGCACCGCGAGGCCGTGGGCGGTGGCCCACACCATATAAATATATTTTATTTCTATGGTTTTAAACTCGATATATTTTAATTTTATTTCTAATTAAAATATATGTGAGATCTAAATTAAAGCAAATAAAATCTTAAATTATGACTACTATAGTTTTAAATATCATTTAGGTACACCACTCGAACCATCGTGTAAAATGCACAGCTTTTTAAGCAATTACACTCGAGTCTGCAGTACCAAATTTCACTTTTTTTGACAGCACTTTTAAACCATTGCCTATAACTGTTACATTAGCTTTTGAACGCATCTTCTACTGTTTAGATCATGATCGGCAACACCAACACGTACCTGGAGAAGAAGAACCAACTGGACCCGCCGATGTGGGCGTCGCGCATCCGTTTCATCCCGTACAGCGCGCACCCGCGCACCGTGTGCCTGCGTGTTGAGGTCTATGGCTGTGTCTGGAACGGTAAACAGTTGTTATTTATAATAATGAGCTATATAATGGTTAATGGTTGCTTGAACGCTTACAAAAAACCCTAGTAATATTCTATACATTTGGTAGAAATTACACCGGAAAATCACAGAAATTTGCCGAAAAGCATCTGATTTTGATAACGCAATCTGTAAGGTACAAGTCGTAAACACAAGTGTCCATTCTTTTCACAGGGATTATAAGGTGATTATGTCGCAATCTATGATAGTGCTTAAGAAGATCTATTTATTTGGTTAAAGTACATGTAATGGTATATCTTTTATTGCATATATACAAAGAAGACAAAACGTTACTAATAATATGTGACAAACTAAGGTGAACTCTGGATGGAAGAATCTGATCCAATCAAACGTTGACACCACAAAAAAACTGAAGGTTAAAAACGATATTTTCACATAAATTTGAGTGACGGCAAGTACCTTACATTAGTTACAGGAAAATGTTAATTTCATAATTTCTAAAAATATTCTGAAATATATTTACAGAATTTGAATTATACAAATATAGTCAGTAAAAAAATTGTAAACAAACCAAATGTTATTTTATTATTAAACTTCTTTCATGTGGAGATCAAAAGACAGAAATCGCCAATCGACTTTTCGTATACATCTTGTACTACTACTGAATATTTCTAACATAACTCGTAGAAGGTAATGTCTGCGTCTAATGTCGGTGTTGTACTACAATTTCGGTGTTGAACTCTAGTAACTCGCGACCCTCTTAGACTGAGCAGAATGACTGAGCATTGCAGAATGTTCTACAAACTTGTATAAAAACTTACTGTGTAAGCATTACTTTTTCAGAAACTTACACTTTTCGCTTTCATATTCTGCTCTGACATCCGGTTCTTGCATGCGAATAAAATAAATTTAATTTACGCAGACGAAAATTCAATTCCCAACCTATTTTTATATGTATGAGCTCATGTTAAATTAACTAATTTAACAAAAGTTAAAGTTTACAACAGCTGGTATCTTGAGCGAGAATGAAAGTAATTTTAATTTGGAGCAACGATCAGGCTCAAGTTATGTGCAAGATGTATGAACTATTAGTATGAACACATGTAATTTCATTTAACATTTAATGTCTAATTTAACAATGACGCAAACAAAATGAGAAATCGTTCATCATAATTAAATGCACACGAGTTCCATATCAAATGATTTGTTAACTTCGTAGAGAATATAGGGAAATTTAGCAATAAATTAACACTTAATATGCCGTAAGTCCACAACTAGAAAGGTAGTTCACTTTCCAAGTATATTTTAAAAACGAAACATGTTGAATCAAGTCCTTGTATGAAACTAAAGAATTAATATTAAAAATCAAACACGACTTTTTGTAATATACCCTATAATTTTTTGATTTTTCTGCAAAGTGAAGGTTTTCGATTGAATTTGTAATGCATATTAATAGACGGAGATCGGATTGTCCCATCAAGAAGATGAATGTACATCTTCTTGTCGCCTAAGTGGGAGGATTCATAAAGCCGAGGAGGTCTAAAGGCTCCTGTAATAAAATGACACTCCTACAAGGCTGACTACTACTCCTCCCACTTCTATACATTGAAAAATGCTGCGAATCAGGTGATTTAAGTGCAGTAACATTTTTGCATAGAATTTGAATATTGGAATTTACTATTACGATTTATATTACTGAAACGCAAGACTTATTGCGAAAAATAATTAAGAGATTGGAGGCAACACTTGTGCTGCAATACATTTATGAGAATACAATATCAACATGCATACTATATTATTATTTATTATATTAGTTTGTAATCTTGTTGTATGTATCAAATATCCATTATTTGCTGCATTACTGGACAGTTTCGAAAGCAGCTCTTTTTATTTACGATTGGAAATAACAAATTCATTAAAATTAGAAAAACAAGTATTCGCAAACTCAATTCAATCGTAAGAAAATGTTCGCTGTACCAAATAATAAAAATAAACTTTTTCACCATGTGTACGCTTTTATAATTATATTAATAATAGTTGAATTATATCCTCACAGCTGATGTACGTCGCCACTGAGAGGCACGAACCCACACCAAATAATGATAAGGCATTACTCAATCATGCCAGACCAGAACGGTTTGCTTGGCTTCACATATATACCTTTGAATTTCTTCGCAGATGTATACTAGTTGCCTCACGATGTTCTTCTTCATCGCAGGAACTTGGAATAATGTACTTATTCCAAGTTCCTGCGATGCATTGCGATTAGTCACGCATCATTATTTAATATATTAATTTAGAATTATTCGTAATAAATCGACTTGTTGTATACAAGTAAAAATTACAACATAAAATTTCAGGCCTAAGTGTTTTTGTCTGTCATATAACTGATTACATGACAGACAAAAACGCCGGTGGCGCTGTGACTCGGCGTGTGTCTCGGCAGTAGCCTTTTAAAAAGAAGGTCCGTGATCGTTCCTGCCGTGTACTGTATTATTCTAATTTCATATGTATAGTCAACAACACATCAAGTTTTACATTCGCACTATAAACCTGCTCGCTATTACGAGCGATATAAGTTCAATGTGTAAAATCTATCACGTTGCTATATGTACGTTGCTGTAACAGTATTGTTTTCTTCATCTAGTACAATTTTTTATGATACTATAGTATCATAAAAAATTGTGTAAACTTTCGGAGAAGTTCGAGGTTTGATTGCGGCATGTACTTTATTTAAATATACAAATTGATTTTCACTTATTTGATAATCTTACGATGAAAGTAAACCTCACGAGAAAATCCGCATATATATCACCTGCGAAGAAATTCTAAGGTTGACTGACTGCCTTTAGCCACACTGCCTAGTGACCCTAAAGCCTAAATACGCAAATCTCAATAAATATAGACTTATGCCCTTTGGTGAAGACGTATAGACTGCCTTTAGCCACACTGCCTAGTGACGCTAAAGCCTAAATTCACAAATCTCAATAAATATAGACTTATGCCCTTTGGTGAAGACGTATACGAATCTATTAATAATAATTTTGCTGGAGGGTAGAAATATATTTGATTCTAATAAAAAGGATCAGTTTAAAACTTAATATATATACAGTAGCGCTGAACTGAAAATTGGATTTCACACACCCGAAATATTTTGAAAATACCTATCGAAGAACCATTATAACGATTCAAATCTAAGAATCAGAACTCTACATATGTTCATGGTGACTAATTGTCAAAATCCTTGTCAAAGATGATTTTACATACATACTTTCACGGTCATATAAAAGCAGCAAATTTATTGTCTTCAAACTACAAGTGCGGTGAATGCGTAATGCGGTTAATTAAATTAGTGGCCAGCCTAATGTCATTATCAAATTGTGATAAATGCGCCTTCGATGACTCAACGATTGCTCTGTTCGCTTTCCTTCACGCCACAGATGTGCATCTTCCATGTTAGTAAAGAATCTTACGCTTTTGTTATAAAGTTCATTTTCAAGAAAAATGTTTACGTTGATATTTGTTTGTATTTCCAGCTGCATCAAGAGTAGCATAGGTGTGGTCCGATTTTAGTCCTTCATGTTAATGAAATAAGGGTGTTTGTAAGAGATAACTGCACTTAATAGTTTTACTGGCTGTTTAGTGGTGTTGCATAATTTGATAGCTTCTCGATAGTGGAGTCTTCGTTAAATGCGGTATGGCGGACGTAAACTCAGCGTTGAAAGATGATGAGGATATACAAATATGCTGTATAACGAATCGTTTGTTTACTAAAAACCATTCAAACTGCACTAGAGTTAAAAAATAAATAATGTATATTCTTAATTTCACAATTCGACAATATATTAACCGATATATCAAATTCTCCTTTAAATTGATTTCAAACTCAGCATGAAACTTACCGAAGACCGTCTCAGAAGTTTATCAAAATAAGTGCAAAATATGACATACTCGTATTTTAATAACCGGTGTATTCCTTATTAATTAAAAATGTCAGTAATAGTCTGTACCTCTATAAATCGACGTCTTGAATTTTTTTCTTGCACTTATGTCGCAAGAACAGAGAATAGTGTTTGAGTCTCAGTATTGCGTTATATTGGGCACTGGCAGATAAGAACATGTTTATCGGCAAACAGGATGTCTTGAGAAATGTTTAAAGTACTTAGAATTATGTATAAGGTTCGTGGTTTAAACATACATTAAAATTAAACACATAATAACAATTTTAGGGATACTATACTCGGACCTATTTACCCTTTCTTTATTTAAAATATAAAAAATAATTCTGTATAACAATCACTTAAACAAAACGGATTTTAAAGGAATAAATACTTGTCTATAATAAATTATTTAAAATTATTATTTTTAATAAACGTTTGAAAATTTAAATGAACAAATGACATTTATTTAGCTGCAGTGTGAAAAAGAAAGAGAAGACTAATTAGACAGGTAGTCGTGACATAAAAGAAATCAGAAGTCTGCTCCAATAATATGTCTGCTTCTTCTTTTTTGGTTAATAAAAATTTGCTTTTGCTAAAATGCTGTTCATTGTGTATTCTATTACGATCGAAGGACGAAATACTTCTTTTTTTTGTATTTTCTTACACACTATTTGATTTATTCCATGACATTTATAAGAACATTTATATTTATTAAAATGATCAATTGTCTGTTCGTTTATGCAAGTATTTTAAGATTTATAAATCCTTTATTTCTAAACAAACAAACGAATAATTTGGTGTAAAATAAAATATAAATTGATAGGATTACTGTCTTGTAAAGATTTCTACTAACCAACACAAAGGGTTGTAGGGAAATTATATTCGTATGTATAATTAATCGGGCAATGCACTATATTAAAATGTACCTATATAACACAATAAATACTCAAATATTTTTATACACTATACATCAATAAAAATATTAATTATGCTATCAATGTTTGTTGCACAAACTGCTCTTTCATGTTCCTTTGAATATGTCTTCCGACGAGCTCTTTCGTGAATACTGTATTTATATCAAAGAAACCAATTAAGAAATGGGAGGGATAAATAAATAAACTGAACGCTCTTCTTTAATAATGCTGAAAAATATACCCAGATATTTTTGCGTAATAGTAAGTACACGGTAGCACGAAGCATCGGTGTAGAGATTCTTGAAAGTGCTTTATGTCCAGCATTGTGCGTTTTTCGAGTGTTATGGTGATAATGAAATACAGAATAAAATGTAATATTTACAAAATAAGTATTACATAAACAACAGTCTATGGAAATCCAATTAGCGTTTTGTAAATCTTTTTTAAAACATTATTTTATGGTTTCTATGTCAAATCTAGGAAAATAGTGTACCCTCATGCTAACGAGACTTTATTGGGTAATTTTATACGTTCGATACTTCGAATTCAGCTGGCGATGTTTTGACTTTACCCCGTTCCATTTCTGTGTTACTTGAATCGCTGAGTTACCTTACAGCGGTTACCTTATGAAATATTTATACCATAGGGTAACTAAATAAAAGTGACAAAAATAATTTGATTCTAATTCTCTGGAATAGGCTGGGTACAGCTGATGCGGCTGTTTTTATTATTAAGTATATCAATTTTTATCTCTAAATTATGTTAAAATAGACATTACACTTTTAATTTTAAAATGAAATAAAACGAACATATTTGAAGCCTTCTCACATATAAAAAACAAGGTTATTGGCAATTTTATTTACACATTAGACGTCGTTACTCAATTATGACTTCATTGTTTTAAATAATATATGTCAATGACTTTTTCTAATTTCTATCATTGCTGTTAGTAGAACATAAGTTAAATCTTAAGCGCACAATCGTAAATTTATGAGAATAAGTACGTCATAGACTCCGTAGGCGCGAAGTTACGTAACAACACTAGGCAACAAGTATACGGCACAGTGTAAAATGTCACACATACATAAATATAGAATACAGTATAAATGTCACCATTTTCTTTTTACAGTTCTCCAAAACAATTTGCACGCAACAAAGGCACTTGTTATGTCTGTGCTCGTTGACCGTAAGCGCGTAAATTGCGAATCGGACCACATACATAAATAAGTTGCCCAGCTGCATCAAGCTCAATCAAGTCGCTAGTTCTCTTTTTGCGAATCAGTTGTATTGAGACCACTGCTTACTGCAAGCTAACCGAATACTGACTGCAAAAGTGTGTACTTTCATAATTTTAATAAAAAAATATCAGCATTATTTCTTAAGTAGAATTGAAAAACTGCGCGCAAACTGTAAGTGTACAGTTGTAGGTTTAAATTGCAGTCTCGTCTGTCTTAAGCCATACAACAAGCGCCGCCAAGTTGCCGATTGGCAATTCTGGGAAATAGATACGCAGCAAGTGCGTGTCGCATTGTTATGCAGATGTGGCGAGGTGGCACGGCGGATCTTGCGACCAACTCCCGACCAATTCGTTGGTACGATTATTCTTGTGCCGTCGTTGCGAATTGTCTTACCGTAATATATTTGCTAGTATATATTTATAACAAGACGAAATAACAGGCCACACTTGTCGCGATAACTCGAACATTTACGATGATATCAATACTCTATTACAAAGCAGAATTAAAAAAAGAGTTAGCCCATCATAAATATAACTGACGTAGACGTGATGCATTTATAGATAGTTATCACTAATCTCGTGATGATACAAACCGTTGCATCATTCAAATGTCATCATTCAATCAATTGGAGTTTATATACCAATATTATTAGCTTAGTATGAATCATTCAGAATAAGCTCTCCTCCCTCCAGTGATCACGGGTTCAGATCACGTTCGATTCAACCGGACTACCGACGTAAAGACGTGATCTTCTATCACGACTAACACTCAGTGGTGGTTAAAAGTGTTAAAAGAGTAAAGGGAAATACAATTATAAAAAAAAAAACTTTTAGTCTGTATCACCAACACAAGTCTTGATTTGTGCTAAAAAAAAATACATACAATCAAAACGTTACGATTACCATATTTGTTAAATTTGGCAACGTTGTGCGGCAAGCGCAATCCTGCAAGGTTCGGGAGCCAATATCCAATATTTTTCATAGGCATAGTGCCCACAGTTGAGTTGGCATGTTTCTGCGTAAACTATGTAATCTATACTTCAAACATTTACTTTTAGTATTTCTTCTTGACTCGTAAACTTTTAAGTAGATTGAAATCAACCAAAATAAAATTCTAAAAGGTTAAGCCATAAAAACATTTTATACCTTTTCTGTCATCTCTTGATACCGGCTTTACGCATTGGGCCAATATATGGGTTGACGTTGGCGTGCCGTTTACACATTTGCGTACCGATCATTCTACATTGGTGCTTTGAGAAAGATGGACGTGGGATCTCTGGCAGCCGCCGCGGCAATTTATTTATACATTATATTTAATTATATTCTAATTTAAAATCTGTTTAATTTAATGATATTTATATATAATAACCCGAAACTTGGGGAAGAAAAATTTCTGAAGAGAAGTCATGTAGGCTGCCATCACCAACTATACCTTGACGCAAGTATGTTTATCATTTCCGTGCCCTCGTCGATGAAGGGCACAAGATACAAGGCCTTAGCGAACTCGTCCACGACCTAGTCGGCGTCTGCTCACCACGCCAGTCTCTGTAACCTTCCTAAAATGGGAAGGCTAGTGATTTCGCCAGGCATCCAGGGAAACATCGATTGGCGGTAATCTGTGTTATGCAGGACGTGAACTTCTTGTTCCTGGACCTTGTTGGTTGCCGTCACGAGAAAAAGGGCAAGCGTTATTCTGCGTTCGCTTCGAGCGATTGTTCGAAATTGATGAGTATTAAGATCTTCCTTCTTAGCTAAGTACACCACGTCCCATGTCTGCTTCAATGCGTCACCAGCAATGTGCAAACCACGCTCTGTAGAGAGAGAAAAACATATACCTAAACTAATAATGTATATTATTGTAATTTTTGTAATATCCTGTAACAAAAATTACTATAACATATATTAAATATAATAATTTTAATCTAATTTATATATACTGTATATATGTTAAAACGCATTTACCGATTTTAGACAAAATTTAATGTTATGACATAGTAGGATAGTGATAGTAATAAATTTACCAAACAAGACGATTTAAGCGGCTCTAAACGCTTATTTTATAAATGACCTGAACAACATAGTAATTACAGCAATAAAGTTGTCAAAGTATGAATTTGTGTTTAACCGTATAACTCAGACAAATTTGTGGATAGTCGACTTCTGTATTTCTCTCAGCTTAGATTGTTTCAGATTCATTTAAAATTAAAGATCGGTCTTTATTCTCAATACTATTTTAAAGTTTGTAAAAGGCGACTGAATAAATTTTGCTGGGTAAAAGTTACAGAACCGTATGAAATGGTAGGTATAGAAGCTGTGTATATTTCAAATTAAACAATCTGTTTGGTACACTGCCTATAAGCACGTACGCAGGTCGCATTCGTAATCGAGCCGTTCTTAAAAAAATCGTCGCCAACTCCGTCTCCGGCACATAAACAATAAACGTTTACTTGGCAATTTGGTACGCGACTCGTTAAAACTTATTCACTTGTGAAACAATGGGCTCGTACTTAGCCGGAATAATAGTAATTTATTTTGCTATATAGATTGCCTGGTGGCTAATAGATATACGGCGAGCACTGATAAGTGCATACTGAATCTGACATATTTTATGACATTCATGTCTTTCAGTTTTTCATACCGACAAACAGAACTTTGACTCAGTTATTGCTTTATCTAGATTATACAAGTACGTCGTCACTTCTAAGGTGCCAATAGTATCTTATTCTCAAATTGATATAGATTTTTTATTACACTTCTAACAAAGCCTTGATATATTAACATACAAGATTACTTCTTGATGTTCTTGATGACATGACTCGATCGGCATCGCCCAAAATTTTCTAAATTCACATCAAAACATTAATGACTAAAAATTGCGTATTGTTACTCCATATTTAGTTATAAAGTCTATGTACATTTTGCCATGTTAGTCGCATAGAAGTCATTCTATTCAAAATTATTGAGACGAGCTCAGTCTATAAGAAATTACTACTTTAATAGAAGTTCCTTAACCTATCCTATACTGAGCAAGCAAATCCCCGCGCAACTCTATACTTTAATAGCAACTCCTCGTATTAGATAACATCATCTTTTTTTTAATTTCTGTGCTATAAAGTAGATGCTGCTCCTTGGGGATAATAAATAGTATTGGATAGATAATTTTAATTTGATATGTTCTTGGTCATATTAGTTGAGGGATATTCGCTTGTCTAAATAGGTCTTCTTCGAGTGTGTTTGTGCTATAAACCAATGTTAGTGAATAACCAGCTTCCTGCAACTTTACTTATTTTGTTAATTTTGTAACTGGTCTCGACGGTTCATTTCAAATTTATTAATTGAAAAACTTATTGCGTTTTCCGATGCTCCCATGTTTCTGATTGAATAACGTAGTAATTAACGAGTTGTAGTTAATTTCTTAGTACTATCGATGATCGTTTTTCTTCTGTCTCTCACATAACAAAATAGAATGACTTCTTCAGTCCTAACCATGTAAATCTTGGTACTAATGTACCAAGAATTTATATATTGAAACTAGTATATTTGTATTTCGCAGAGGGTATAGTATCGTACGCTATGCCTCGTGGCGATAAACGCAGTAACGGCATGGAACTATCGGACGCTTGGTACGACGGTAGCTGGGGTGACGACTTGCACGGTGGTTTGGGACAGTTAGTGGACGGACGATTCGGCGGCGACGACATCCGTGAGGGCGCGCGCCAGCCGGCCTGGGTCGGCTGGCGTGAAGATGCGCGCGAGGAGCCTCCTTCTATTACTTTCGAGTTCGACCGCGTACGAGAGTTCCACGCAGTACACATCTACTGTAACAACCGCTTCATGAGAGATGTCCAGGTGAGATTAACATTTTCTGATTGATTTCTCACCATTGAGCTCGGAACTTATGCAAGAAGAAATATGTATAAATTAACATATATTTTACTATAATCACTAACCATTAGGAACCCAGCTCGGTCAGGCATCAGATAGATCAGCAAATTAAAATTGTAAACCACTTAATTATATAAATATGCTAATATATTTTGTATTTGAATTAAGTCCAGAGGTTTCGTAATAATACAGTTGCGATTTGGGATATTTAGTTCTCGCTTATATGTAAAAACCTCTAGTTCCTACGACATTAAAATTTATTTGGTCTCTATAACTCCGCGCATATACGTAAAGTTTCGCAACGACCCACAGTCTGTCTGTTCGAAATTAGCTTTCCTACAAAAAAATTGTATGAATTCCGCCGACTCATATGAGTTGCGATATTAATGACGAAAATTTCATAAAGTACAATCACATGTTGCTTGCTCAAATATTATTGTTCATATATTAATTTTATGTGGACAATGAAGTATTATAGTAAAACTTATGAACACATTATAACAGACACGTAGGGCAAAACTGGACATGGAAGTGGCAAAGTAATTCTAAGTATGCGGTTAATAATTAGAACGATTGCAAGCTTTTTGAGCGATGCCCTCATGTACTGTACTAATGATGTTAAAACGTGTATGGTCGGTATATAAATAAAAGTAGATTATAATAACCATTGACGACAATAATGTTGATAGAAGCCGTAATATAAACAATGTGGTGCCCATATGTGAATGTTTTATTATTGGTAACGTATTAATTAATGATAGGAGCAAACAGTATAAAATTAATTAATCTCCTTAAATGTGTGTCATTATTAATAGCATTGTTTATGTATACCGTTAAATAAATCCAGTATTATTTTGCCCAGTCCACTAAATTTTTCTTTTGTTTGATTCCAATACAGTAAAAAATTCTCCAAATCATAAGTTTACTTAGCTTTTGTTTTTCAAGCTTCAAACATTGTCCTTTTTTAATTCAAAGATTCTAGTTCTGTACGCTTTATTACATCCGCAGCCCTAGGCTTTCCCTAAACATTCGTGATTATATTATCAACTATAATGTTTAACATACTCGTACCTACCATTCTCCTCCATTCTTGTGACACGTGTTGTCATGATATATAAATAAATGAATAACCTACACATAAATCGATCAATATGAGATTGAAGAGATTTTCTTTTATACCATTAAATACTTGTTATATGTTGTTTATGATTTTCCGTTAAATAGGAATATAATTGTAATACGGAGTCTCTTAGCACATCTCGAAAGTTCCAGCATTTTTGGGACGTTTAGCTTTAATTATATTAAAGGTAAAGTAATGCAATCTGTAAATGAAATTAATTTAGACGCTTCAGTACATTATTAAACATCAAGAAGTGTAATTTGTTTGCTGTTCAGTTCTATTTTCAGTTGGCAATTGATAACAAAAAATAAAAGGTCCTTGGATCTAAACCATATTTCCTCTCGACACAATTGAACTAAACAGTTAATTGTTTTTTATTTAATCAGAATTTGATTATTTTATTTATCATGAAGCGCCAAACGCTAAAACTATCATTTAAATGCCAAAGAGATCGTAAGGACAAAGCTTAAGGTAGAGTTTAGTCGGTAGGCGATCTGATCTCAGCTGGCTCGTTCTGGCTGGGTCCGACAATATCTCCGGTGCTATTGGCTGCGGGTGAACTTTTCTCTCTTTTATGACGATTCTCCACTTATCCAAAGGGAAAATAAGCTAAACTTAAACTAAGAATCATTGAATTGTAACAGGTATTCTCTGAGGCGATCATCTCGTTCAGCGTCGGTGGGCAACATTACCAGGAAGAGCCAGTCCGTTTCACCCCCGAATCCGACCCAATTTTCGAGAGCAGCCGCAACATCACCATCAACCTGCACCATCGGTTCGGCAAGTGGGTGCGCATCGAACTGCGCTTCGCCGCGCGATGGATTCTCATTAGCGAGATAGTCTTCGAAAGCGGTAACGCACTTTTTATCTACAAACAATTATGTTGTAATGAAATGGAAATAGATTCTATGACATTTGAGATTTGAGATTGAGAAACATACACTACCGGTTCGGCACATCAGTACCATCAGTACACATATTGAGCTGCGCTTCACCGCGCGCTGAATTCTCGTCAGTG
This sequence comes from Scirpophaga incertulas, assembly GCA_036419045.1. NCBI lineage: Eukaryota > Metazoa > Arthropoda > Insecta > Lepidoptera > Crambidae > Scirpophaga > Scirpophaga incertulas. The sequence goes on along the minus strand of CM071626.1, from coordinate 13,515,853 downwards.
ATATTGTCTTGTATAACGGTAATTTACATTGCAGTCACTGCCAATTATAATAAGGGGAAGATATTTTTTTTATATTTGAGAATAGATACTATCAGATTAGCAAGTAGGTAGGCATCGAGCTGTGTTTTCACGGCAACACAGTCATATATTATACGTAACTTTTTAAAATGCCTATGTGTTTGTGTTTAAAGTAAATTTGTTTACGTTGAGATTTTAAGTTGTTAAAGCAGGCGGAATATTTATCATAAAATCAATTTGTGAATAATTTTATAGGTATTTTCCATTTCATGTAACTTTCTTTTTGAGATCAAAGATAGCGGATGAAATGTTTCTTGTAAAATGAATATGGGAAGTTTTTTCATTCAATGTGGGCATTTTGCGACCCTTAAAGCTTTACTATAGTCATTCATATCATCTTAGATCTCTAAACGGATGGTGAACCACGAAAATGATTCTGTATTTTTTTTGTAATAACTCGAATCACTACTGACAAAGGTACCTAAGCAGACGACTCTAGTGTACGATTTATTTCCGGCAGGCTTAAGTATAACTCTTTGATATACATTACCCCAACAGACGTGGCCCAAGGAAACTACTCGATAGAAGTGAAAAGGCCTTTAATGAGTAGCGCGGGAGCCAAGACTACGCCGAACAAAGAAGCGCCTATTTCGACCGCGCGTCATGAAGACCCACTCTACCTAGCCATTGTGGTGGGCGTTTTGACGGCGTTGGCTATTCTACTGGTGGTAGCGGTGCTCGTGGCCGTACACAGACATCGTCACAGGAAATGCTTCGCATCCCCACTGTCCACCGCGCCTAGCAAGCGGACCAGGGACAACTACAGGTGAGTTCCACCCATACAAACACATATAGTCTTCGAAAGCGGGACCTACTTACGTCCCGCTTGTGATTCTTTACATGCAAAGAGAGTTCTGTTTAACCAAGTTTCTTTTTCGGCGCCCTAAAACAATGATATGGATTTAATTATCACGCCTATTTGATGATCTTAAATAAATTCACGCGTCATTTGCACCTTCTTAAAGAATTCTAAAGTTTAACTTCAGAAAGGAGTTCATATCGTAACTTACTCGTCAGCAAACAAATCACGTTAGTTACAATTGCAGTTGCGGTAGCACCATGAAGCCCGAGTCTGCGCTCGACCTGAAGTCTGACGAGTACCAGGAGCCCTATCAGCCGCTCAAGTGTACGCCCTACTTTACCTACAGCACCGTGTTGCTCGAAATGAAAGACTTTAACGACTCCAACAACTCTGGTTAGTATGTTGCAGTCCATTCCATATTTTTATAATACTTCACCTACACATATTGCTTCAGTTGAGATGGCATATTACATCTCAAATCACAATAATTTTAATTCAATAATTCAACAAGGTACGTTTTTTTAATAACTACCGTAATTCCATTTTTAATCTCTATTTTCTATATAATAATTGTTTACCGATTGTGTTAAACGTACGGTGCTGTTCCAAAGGAAATTCCTCCCGCGTACACTTCGTTTGTGGAATGAGCTCCCTGCCGATGTCTTCCTGGAGGGCTACAGTATGGGGTTCTTCAAAAGGGGAGTAAATAGATTTTTGAAGGGTCGGCAACGCGCGAGTGACTCCCCTGGTGTTGCAAGTGTCCATAGGCTACGGTAACCGCTCACCATTAGGCGGGCCGTAGGCCTGTTTGCTTCCACCGTGGTATAAAAAATGAACGTGATTTAAAATACTGGTGTGATTTTACATATTAAAAAAAATAATTTTGCGAATTGCTTATGGAAACTCCAGTTTCGGAGTGGTATTGACTCCGCTGTGATCGGCTGCGCTAATTCGTCATCGCCTTTGTACGAGCAGACAGCTCCAACTACGAGTACGCCGTGCCGGAAGTGAGCTCCGAGCCGCTGCTGACAGGCGAACCCTCTATGGACGGCTTTGAGAGACGATCCGCGCCCGCCACCGTCCGACCGCCGAGGGTGAGTTGCTAACATTCACAGTAACAACGAGTATTTAGGCTTGATTTAATTTTTCGAGCCCCCAGAAACCCCCTGAAATAATTATACAATTGAGAATATGGCAAAAGAAATAAGAAGAATATAAAAAATGAAGCGTCGGTGGCGCTGTGGTCTCGGCACTGGTCTGTGCGCCGCATATAATCGGGAGGCCCGCGATCTAATCCCCACCGTGTACTAATGTGTTTTTCGTTCCGAATTTCATATACATTTATCCGACGCTCCTACGGTGAAGGAAAACATCGTGAGGAAACCTGCGTACATCTGCGAAGCGATTCAAAGGTGTACGTAGTCAACCAACCCGCACTGGGCCAGCGTGGTTGACTAAGGCCTCGGTGGGGACGTATATGAGCTGTGATTATGATAAAAAATAGAATTTATAATACAATACAGTATGTATTGTATTATAAATTCTATTTTTTATACAAATTATTGTTAGTTAACATTCTCCAGAATAGGAATTGGAAATATATTCCCTTAAGCGGCGCTCAATAATTTAATATATCATTCCACTATACTTCAAGTTATTTATTTATTTATTTTCTAATTTAGCCATACAGCCATCAAGGCTAAGTCGGCTTACAAATATTTGCCTCAATAAAATAAAAAATAGAAATTTACATTATTGTTTACATCACACTGTCTGAGAAACATAGAATGTATAATATAACTAAGGGTTCTGTAACTAAAAGGGGCTGTAAATGCGGAACTGAAAATGTTATGGAAGAAAAAGAAAAGATTTTCCTTGGGACCGTTGGTTTCAGACGTAACTTCCAAACGTAAGGGTTCGTTCTTAGAACATTCCAACAATAAATGATAGAGATCTTCATGGCGGTCACACACAGTGCAATTAGAATTGTGAACTTTTCGCATTAGTTGTAGAAATCCATTAAGTGGAATGTGATAGGACCGAACCCTAAAAATTAATGAAAGGTCTTGCTTACTAAAATTTTCATTACAGAATCATAGAACTTTAGAAGGCTTATGAACTAACGTGTGGTACCAAATGCCTATTGTGGTAGATGTTTCTTGAAAATATGTAATCCATTCGGTAAATATTCTCATTTTTACGATTTTTAAATAATCCGAGTAGTGAGGAGTGATCTGGACTGGAATTCCGTCGATATAGGCTGTCTTTGCTAACAAATCCGCCACTTCATTGCCTCATGGCAATTGCCATCTCACGTTGGCATTCATATGCCAACGTGGCACCCATTGTAACCGGACGTTAACCCCATTAAGTATTAAATTGTAAATACATTTAATAATGTGGAATGCCTCGTGTCTACCTACGTCGCCCTTGCAACATGAGATTAAGTGATGAAGAGCACTCTGAGAGTCTGTAAACAATAAGACGTTCTTATATTCCGTGCCTTCTACATATGATATGGCTTCTCGGATTGCTATCAGTTCGACACTCATTATTGGTATATGATTATTATTTATAGCAAATTTAGCGCTGAAGTTAGAAGAAGAATTAAAGAAAGATCAGCCTTTAGAATCTTTTGACATTGAGCCGTCTGTATATAATTGTATATAGTTTGGGTATGTATCATTTACATATACATACCCGAACACAGCTACAGTTATTTTTCTGATTTCTTCTGGTAAAATATCCGTTTTTGCACTTGTTATATATGGAATAGAAGGTGAACAAATTGATTCAAAAGGTATTATAAAGTTTTGAGGTGGCGTTAATAGGGTAGACGATGTTTCATATTTTGCAATATAGTAATCCTTTAGAGCTATATGACTTTCGATCAGCAAAGGGTTGCCGCTTAGTCCGTCTCTTTGGGAGATATTTTCGAAGTTGGAAATGCATTTTAGTAAGTAATCTTCTTTTCTAGGACTTATTTTTTGAAAGTGTTTATCTGACAGATATTTTCGTCTCAAAAACAATGGCGCCACACACAGTTCGCTATCCATGACATGAATTGTCGTAATTTTCAAAACTCCACCACAAATACGTAGGCTCTGGTTTTGAACTAGATCCAACTTTTTTAAAACATCCTTATTAGTATTAGCAATGATGCAACTATCAAAGTCCATACGACTTCTGATCAGGCTTAGGTATAACCTTCTTAAATATACAGAATGAGCTCCCCAGTTAGACGCAACTTTAATAGTAATATAGAACATTTTAAATGTAGTCCGTTTATGTTTGTTCCAATTCAAGTGATAATCAAACCAAATACCTAAAAATTTAAAACATTTGACTACTTCAATTGTAACATTATTAATTTTTATACAATATTCAATGTTACACAAATACAAATTTAAGACCAATGTTATGAACCCTGTCGGGCACGCAATATAAGGGATAATATTATTCACATAAAGTAAAATTACAATTAAAATAATTAAATTCATATTAAAATTAACATAAACAAATATTACAATTTATTATTATAATTAAATTCAGTTTTCATTGAGTATTAATATTTTTGGTATATAGTATTATATTTTAAACGAATAAACATTATTATTTTGAATAATTAAAGTATGTATTATCGTTAAAATATTCATTAATACTGTAATAGCACTTACTAATTAAGGAATTTTTCAATTTATCTATAAATATTGTATCACTGGTTTTATTTATTAATATATTAGGCAATTTATTATATATCTTTATAGAAGAGCTGAGGGTACTCGAGGAACTCATTTTCATTCGTGAAGTTGGCACCATCAATTTATTTTTATATCGCAATGAGTATTTACAATGTATGTCTTCACGCTTTGTGTAAAATTGTATATATTTCCGTACAAACTTACACATTTCCAAAATATACAGGCTGGGTAAAGTAAGTAAGTAAGCAAGTATTTAATAATATACGGTCTGCAACTATCTGCTTGACTATCTATCTACAAATAGATGGCAGCCTGTATTTTCTAGTAAATATACATAATTTAGTCTTAATAACAGATAGCTGTAAGCCTATCTCCCTTTAACAGTATTCAAAACTATTTAAAGTTTTTGCATAGATGTAACATCATATATATGATTATATATTTTAAGTAGAATAACCTTAGCATTAAATGGAAGGTTAAGGATCATCTACTATATAAAAATAAGTCGGGTTTTCCTTCCTGACGCTATAACTACAGAACGCACGAACCGATTTCCACGGTTTTGCATTCGTTGGAAAGGTCTCGGGCTCCGTGAGGTTTTAAGAAAATTCAGGAAAAATTTCCTTATCTATAAAATAAGTAGGAACAAAAACTGCCACTTTACAAATCTTTTTGACTGTCGGATCCGCTAGTGGAGTATATTACCGGAGCCTGGACATGTGTCTTTTCTTTTTAAAACAGAGAAAAGCTCATCCATTTAGAAAGGTGACAATTCCTGGCTAGTTTTATTATATACTCGTATGTTAAACGGTGCTGAGTCTGCGCAGTCTGGTGTTAAGCTTGTGACAAATTGTCTTGCTTCATCTTCTGTTAAGGTGTTAGAATTACTCCTCAGTGCTTTCATCCACCAGAGCTTGCGCCACATTTGACTGCTTGTGGTTTGCGAATTGATATTAGAACGTAACATAATAACTACATAGCGTAATATGAGCTATTTGCCATATGCCTAAAGTAAAACAATAGTCTCGAAAATAGTACGCATTATATTATCTGTGCAACAAGTAATTACTAATAGTTATCTCTCATCCTAGTTTAAAGTATATATTTTTCCAAGATTTCCATTTATGATTCTTCACCCTTCACCACTAATAGGTGTTATGTCCAGTGATTGGGTGCAAATTTGTCTGTTTTTTGATTAATATAATTGATTATATCATCTGAAGTGAGAACAGCATCGTTACTGTTACTTTGGCTATTCTCTCAGTTCTGAGGCGAATTGTGCTACCAGTGTTAATACTGGTAGCACAAATAACGACAAAGAAATCTTTGCGTGACTGACGTGAAAATAATATGACTCATACATGCCCTTGCGCACGCGCGCAGTCTGTGATCCGACAGGAGGCTGTGGTGGACCTGCGCCGGCGTCTTGACGGCACCGACGTCGTCGAGTTCCCCCGGCACCGCCTACGCATGATCTCCAAACTAGCCGAGGGCGGCTTTGGCACGGTAACTATGCACTTCGATTCACACACACACTTTTTAATCACCTGTCATCTTAGTTCAAATGTTGTTTCCATTATCAGTAAATACATCGAAAACTAATGTAAAATATTTTTTTTTGTTATCGATCAATTATTGGATTGAGATACAGTTTTGTAAAACAATGTTAGTTATTTTCGAAGGTTTACGTAGCGGAGGCAGACGCCGTGCCCGACTACGACGGCATTATCACTCCGGAGAAGCGCCTGGTGGCCGTCAAGTTCCTGAGCAACGACGCTACAGAAATGGAAAAGTAAGTAACAAACCAAAAATTTACTCCGTATTAAAGTTTACTCCGTAGTGACCGCATTAGTCCTATGGGACTTATGTTAATACCTTAAGAGGAAACACTGAGAGCGAGAGAATTAAAAAATAGGTATTTACAAAATCTATTGCTGTCGCGCTGCGCCCGAACTGCCTCGAACAACCGAGCTATCAATGGGTGAGTGCTATTGTCAATGTGTGCGTAGGTGGCCGCGCTAGGACGGTGGCGACCCGGCTCCTAGACGACAACGTCGAAATCGAATTCGCATATTCAGTCAGTAGGTGACAATTTGATGTTGATATTGGCGATTGCGGTGTTTGTTTCGTGTTGTTGAATTATCTCATACATTTTTGACCATTGCAATTCTTTACTTGACTTATTCTTTGCTTCACTGTTTTGGCTAATATTTTGTATTTTGAGTGTTTATCGTCATAAAGAGATAAATCGTAAGTATTTTTGTAGTTTATTATAAAAATTAGGAATAACTAGGAAAACATTCTTGTTGAAATAATTTATTCAAGTGAAGTAAGTTGTCAGATGAACATCAAATCTAAATTTTAAAAATTATGTTCTAGAGTACTGTAGTACTTAATACACGTAAGTAGGTAACCAAAATAGTTTCTTATCAAAACTATAACTAAACAGATTACTACAACACCCCCACCTTAATCTGTAGGTACACAAACAACTTACCATAAAAATATAACATATGTCTATAAGTAGTATAATAATTATATAGACATAACATCAAAGAATAAAACAAAAAAAAAAACATATGATGAATAGTAGCAACATTTTAAAAGCATACTACACATAAAATTATTCAGTTAGCCCCATACCTGCTACACAATTGTTAACTTTAGAGCGAGGAAGCCCTTTAGTGAGAATATCTGCAATCATTTGTTCAGAACGTAAGTAAGATAACTTTATTATATTATTTTCCACTAATTCTCTGATAAAGTGATGGCGAACATCAATGTGCTTAGTGCGACTATGAAATGCAGGATTCGTTGCAATTTTTTGAGCACTTTGATTATCGTTGTTGATAATTACTGGCGAACAATACCCTGAAACTTCGCTGAGGAAACGACGCAAGAATACGGCTTCTCGTCCCGCAGAAGACAAGGCCATATACTCCGCCTCTGTTGAAGACAACGCAACAGTTGATTTTTTTTACACTCCCAAGAAATAGGTGCATCAGAGTATTTAAACACAAATCCAGTATAAGAACGACGATCTTTACTATTTGCCCAATCAGCATCAACAAAGCCATGTAGGTCGCCATTAGACCTCTTGTAACATAGACAATAATCTTTAGTCTGTTTCAAATACTGTAGAACTCGCTTAGCAGCTGACCAATGTAATCTAGTTGGACGCTTGTTAAACTGGCTCAGGTAACTAACGGAGAATGCGATATCCGGGCGAGTACTAATCGCAATATACATCAAACAACCAATTAATTTTTGATACGGTACATCAACTATAGGTTCACTCTCTTGTTTTTCGAACATATCAAGACCACATTCTATAGGAGTAGTAGCACCTTTACAATCCGTCATATTAAAACGTTTCAATACGTTAAGAATATACTGTTTCTGGCTTACTTTTATGTCACCATTTGTCTCGTCTTTTGAAATATTTAATCCAAGGCAATGTTTCAACTCACCTAGGTCTTTCACACCAAAGTGTTTTTGTAAACCTTCTTTTAGAGCATTAAGCTGACTATGTTCTTTATAAAACAATACTAAATCATCGACATATACAGCTAATATACACATACTATTCGAATCTTTATTCATATATACACATGGTTCAGATTTAGACCTGATAAAATTTAATTTTTGAAGAATTTGATGCAATTTTTTATTCCAAGCTCTGGCGGCCTGTTTTAACCCGTATAAAGATTTATTTAATTTGCACACCATAGATTCTTGGCCTTCAACGATCAACCCTTCAGGCTGCATCATAAAAACAGTTTCATCTAAATCACCATTTAGGAAAGCAGTATCTATATCTAGATGGTGTATTTTTAAATTCTCTTTAGCAGCTAGTGCCAATAATGTTCTAATAGAACAATTTCTTACAACCGGAGAAAAGGTTTCTTCATAGTCAACACCATAACTTTGTCGAAAACCTTTAGCAACTAAACGCGCTTTGTAGCGACTAATAGATCCCTCCGAGTCGCGTTTAATCTTAAACACCCATTTACAAGGAATAATCTTCTGTCCCTTATTTTCAACTAAAGTCCACGTGTTGTTTTTAATGAGAGCATCATATTCGGTTTGCATCGCTTTTAACCATTGATGTTTATTTGGACTATTAAGAACATCAGAGTAGGTAACTGGCTCATCACCAAGATATTCGCTTTCGCAATTAGTAATGTGACAATAGCTTACCTCTGTTCGTTTTCTCAAATTGTACCTGGGTTGGGATATAGCACTACTACTTGAAGCCTGTACATTCGATATTGGCGGTTCATCAGTAGACAATTGTGAAGAAGAGGTGGCTGGTTCTGAATCGAAAAAGATATCATCACCATTTATTATGTCCTCTCTTTCCTCCGTCATCGGAAGTATTCCACTTCCATTCTGAAAATCATTGGAAATGTCAATATTTGCGGACTGTAACCTTTTATTTATATCTCCATTCGAAAAACAATTTTCAAGAAATACTACATCTCTACCCTTTATACATTTTCTGACATTTACAGGATCTCTAAATTTATAACTATTTACATCTTTGCAATAGCCAACAAATATATATTGTTTTGCCTTCGCATCTAGTTTCTTCCTTTCACAGGTAGAAACATGCACATATGCACGACAGCCAAATACACGTAGATGTGCAATATCTGGTTTAACACCATACCATTTCTCATAAGGAGTGCAATTATTTAGAGCTCTGTGAGGGCATCTGTTTTTGACATACACAGAAAAACGAAAAGCTTCTTCCCAAAAACCTTTGCTGAGACCAGATTCGCTGAGCATACAACGAGCCTTTTCACTAATAGAACGATTCGTTCTTTCAGCAACACCGTTTGAGGAAGGACTATGCGATACAGTAGTCTCATGTTCGATACCTTGAGATACTAAATAAGATTTAAACTCATTATTAACGTACTCAGTACCGTTATCCGTACGTAAAATTTTTATTTTATACGACGTTTGTCTTTCAACTTCACTCTGAAAGTCAATAAATTTTTGTTTGACCTGAGTTTTAGATCGAATAAAATAAACAAATATCATCCTAGAATAATCGTCTATGAAAGTGAGCATATACTTATTGCCTTCCAAAGACTCAACTTCAAAAGGTCCAGACAAGTCTGAGTGTATCAACTCCAATATAGATCTGGCCTTTTTATATTTAACTGTGGTAAAAGGTTTTCTTGTTTGTTTGCCTTCGATACACGAAACACAAGGACTTACATCTAAAGAAGAATAATTAATACCTGTTGCTTTTCCGTTCTTCAATTGTTCGAGGCTAAAACGACACAAATGTCCCAATCGCCGATGCCATATAGTAGAATTGTTATCAACTGTCCCACCTTGAGCAGTAGACGTCATAGCAACGTTGTGTGAAGGAGCCTTAAACTTATAAAGTCCATTACAAAAATCTGCAAACCCGAATTTTTCACCTAAAATTTTTATGTCAGTATGCCTGTACAATGTGCATCCTTTTTTGTCAAACACTACTGTCATACCTTTATCTACAGCCTTTTTAACAGAGATAAGATTGGTACTTAAATTAGGTATAAACAAAACATCTTTTATGCTAGTGATCTTAGAGTCTCTACACTTAGGTAAAAACACATCACCCACACCAGCAGAACACAATCGCTTATTGTCAGCGAGAGTAACTTCTTTATTTATAAGCGGTTTGAAGTTAGACAGCCAATCACGATTACACGTCATGTGCATCGACGCTCCGGAATCGATATACCAATCGTTAGCATTTAAAGTCGTTGCAGTGCTAAGAGCAGACAAAAGAGAAATATCGGCGTTCTTGACATTCTTATTGCCTTTCTTTTTCTTTAACGGACACTGAGGGCTCTTATGGCCTGGTTCATTGTAATTATAGCAAACAACATTTTGAACCTTATGACTCTTCTTATTAAACGTTTTAAAATTTTTGATTCGACTCGAACTAGCTAGGGCAGATTCACGAGATTCTCGTTTTTCCATCTCATTCAATAACTTAGTTTTGACTAAGTCTGACGTTATTACTACATTTGAACTTTCAAGAGCCATTATAAGAGGATCAAAATCAGAAGTGAGTCCTCCGAGTAAAATAGCACCAATGGATAAATCATCTATTTGCTTACCAATGTCGGCTAAGTCTTGAACAGTCGTCATTACAGCGTTTATGTAACCTTCAATGGATGAAAAATCTGTGAGCTGGTAGCGATAAAGTTTTCTTTCAAGAGATAGCTTCCTACCCATTCCATTGTCCTCATAAGCTTTACATAACGAATCCCAAACCTGCTTAGCGGTTTCGCAACTTCTAGCGTGTGTGATTGCATTACCATCCAGCGTTAGGCATATTTTGGTCATCGCCTTCAAATCACGCATTTGCCGTACTGAATCGGGAGTAGCATCACCCTCTTCGTAACCTTTAATGGCGCTCCATAAATTCTCATGTAAAAGATACATACGCATTTTGAATTTCCATTGTGGGTACGAGCTCTTGTCTGTCAATGGCCTTATATTCGCAAAAGAATTACTTGTTGAACATTCACGTGACATATTATTATTATCACCACTTTCACTAGTCATTATTATTTTTACTTTACATGCCCATAACCTGTAGTTTATTATAAAAATTAGGAATAACTAGGAAAACATTCTTGTTGAAATAATTTATTCAAGTGAAGTAAGTTGTCAGATGAACATCAAATCTAAATTTTAAAAATTATGTTCTAGAGTACTGTAGTACTTAATACACGTAAGTAGGTAACCAAAATAGTTTCTTATCAAAACTATAACTAAACAGATTACTACAACAATTTTATTATCAAAAAATATTGTTAAAATTGAAATAAAGCACTACATATCAACAAAGCATCGAGGTTTCATTTATGTCCTTACGAGACAAATAGACTTCTGCACATTTAAAGATAATACACTGAAATTAAAGAGGAATCATAATTATTATTATCAAATCCAAGGTCAATTACATATAACAGGCAGAAATATCTGTTTCTTTATTTTGTGGAGCCCTAAAGGTTTACTTTGTGAAAGAATTAAAAGAGATGATGCATTTTGGCAGAAAATGGAACCTATATTAGAACTCTTTTACTTATACTGCCTATTACCTGAAATAATTGACGGTCGTATACCACGAAATTTAGCGGTAAGAGAGAGGAAAGTATTGGCCATGGATTAGTATTTTTTGCCTGGCTTAAATTTTAGATTAATTGTATTATTAGGACAATTTTATATATTTTTACTTTATTATTTATTTACTGTATTATTTTTATATTTAATTAAAAATATATCAAGAAAAAGTTTATTAATAACTTTACAACTTAAAAAATCGTTTGATCAAATACTTAGTGTCTTACAATGACAGTCTGTGATTATGTGTGTGTGTATCAATAATATTTGTGCTGAAAATAATACGAGTAAAAAAAATTAAAAAAAGAAAAACTTTTTAAAAAACAAGCTTTTATTTGACACCATGTTGGATTTAGAATGACGTTACTATATTTTTCGAGCTTTCAGCAAGCATTTTCATTTGATACCCATATTGTAGGAGTGCACGAAAAATAACTTGTCGGCCATTTTGTATGTATCGCCATGTTGGATTTAGAATGACGTCACATAACTAACCATGCATTGTCATCCAAACTAAATTTCAGCTCAATCGGTAACCGGGAAGTAGATTAAATTAAAGATGCAAGATTTGATTACAGACAAACATTGTACATACAAACATCGGGACAAGGGAAACTAAATAAAATCTTGTAATAAACAGGATATCAGTGATTAAAAATAAGTAGGCACACCGAATGACTTTCAATTTAAGTACCATTATTATCCATTTCTGGACTCAAGTACTTTTGAAAGTTTAATTCAAATTATAATATAGCTAGAGTAATCAAAGCAATTTAATAAATGAATGTTATGCAGGAGACTAAAATCTGTTAAAAAAAATCGACATCGATAAACAACACTAGACTATCGATAAAATTATCGACTATATACCTCATCATTCATTAGTGTATTATTTAATCTGCCTCCCGAACCTCGAGCCTGTCCCCGTAGTGTGCGATAGGGACAACTGCAGCTCGGAGAGAAAATACCTATTAATCGAAGACAAAATGTATTTTCGTAGTCCCCTGTTTATTCCCCCAAAAGTGAACCGATTTCATTACTTTTTTCAATAATAGTTAAGGAAAGGCTCTGGCTGTGTCTCTATGTTTTGTTTTTTTTTTTTATATAGTCACACGCAATTTGTTTGCTGGCCGTCTGAACACAACGGAAAATCAGGCTATTTTTATAGGATTTTAAACATTTATATCTCTTTTATTATATAATTTATGTAAAAAACAAAAACATAGGGACACGGCCACAGATGCTATAGATGCTGAGAAAAAAAATTATAACTCTACTGTGATTTTCCAGGGAGAAAACAGGGGACTACGTTTGTATGGAAAATAAGCCGCGCGGTTTCCTCTTAATACAATTTTTTTTTACTGATCTATACTGATACCGCAGTTGGCTATATAGTATATAATAGCTCTACCTTCAGTGTATTTGTGGAAAGCACGAAAACGGAAGGTTCTGAGCCTTGCCTGCAAACGGACCTGGCAAGGTTCCTGGCCGTTAGGGTCTAAGCAAAAGGGAATCAACGCAAATTGGTATGCCTGAGCGTTGGGTGCTCTCCGCCCTCTATTTCGAAAAGGGTTGAGCGTATACAAAAAAAGTAGAGACAAAAGTTATGGTAATTTTTTGTCTTCAATTTTCATAATAGGTGTTGTAGTGATTAGAAACGAAGATAATTGCAAAAAACTGATTTTCGTGACCTTTTGACCTCGAATAACTTACGACGCAGACAGGAGATAATATGAGAATTTTGAGACAACTTTTAGAACGCCAAAATGAAGCTGGTAACGCTTATTATCCCAAATTCCGAGGTTGACCCCTGTTTTTTCCTAGTGACTGGAGTATAGTACGCAAAATGAAAATGAATGATGTCAAAGTGGGACGTGACGTGTCGCATTCGTTCCAGGGCGGACTTCGAGCGCGACATCCGCGTGTTGGCGGCGCTGTCAAGCCCGCAGCTGGCGCGCGTGATCGGCGCGTGCCGCACGCTGCCGCTGGCCGTGGTCATGGAGTACCTGGACTGCGACATGTGCGCGTTCCTGCGCGCTGCCAGCCCGCCGCCGCCGCCGCACGCGCTCGGCAAGATGGCGCTGCAGATCGCCGCCGGCATGAAGTACCTGGAGTCCGTCAACTTCATACACCGGGACCTCGCCGCCAGGTCAGCCGATAAACTCTTCTTTCTATCGTAAATTGACAAATATTGTACTTGTACTTTACAAAGCGCAGGTTCCACCACACGTGGAGTACTGCTCGCATCTCTGGGCAGGTGCTCCCAAATACCGGCTCGACCCACTAGACTTCCTTCAGAGACGGGCTGTGCGAATCATTGATGATCCCAATCTGACGGATAAATTGGAGTCATTGGAGTAGCGGAGGGACTTTGGAGCCCTTTGCGTGTTATATCGACTCTTCAACGGGGAGTGCTCCGCTGTTTGACTTGGTACCAGCGGCACCATTCTATCACCGTACCACTCGACGCCGCAATAGACTTCACCCTTTCTACCTGGATACGTTCCCGTTTAGTACGGTGCGTTTCCAGCGGTCATTTCTTCCACGGACATGTAAGCTGTGGAATGATCTTCCTGTTGCGGTGTTTCCCCTGCGCTATGACATGTCCCTCTTCAAACGAGGCTTAAAGAGAGTAATCTTAGGTAGGCAGCGGCTTAGCTGTGTCCACCCCCGGGATTGCTAAGTCCATGAGCTGCGGTTAACGCTCAACATCAGGCGTGCCAATTGCTCATCTGCCACGTAAGGAAAAAAAAATATATATATACTGTTCAATCCTTGCCTTTCGGTGGTTAATAAACCTTGAGACCGCTAATTTTTCTATGCATCATCGTGTTTGGTTCAACGCTAGCAACACCAGCGCCGCGCCTAAGTTAGTTCGGATCGACTCGCCGCGGACGCAAGAACAAACGTTTTGTTGTGCCTCTTCGTGGTGGTAAATTAAGGTTCCTAAACGTTCCTGTCGACCTGATTTTAGTGTCGATCATCTTAATGCCGTGATCTTTTAATCCATCTCGAGGGTGCTGCACAGGTTAGTGGTTTCTCTTATTGGTCACCTGGGGCAGGATTGAAGTCATAAAACATACAGTCCACACACTTAATTATAAATTGTTACTACACAACATATACAGACCTATATACTATTGGGAATGGGGTTTATAAAATATGTTTTAAAAAGTTCTAAATAAATTGTATGATTTGTGATGGGCGATATCTCTTTACGTTGTGGAGTCGTATAACTGCCAACATACACATAGTTCGGTGTCTAACTGTCACGTACGCCTCTAGGAACTGCGTGGTTGGTAAAGGGTACCAGGTGAAGATCAGCGACTTCGGCACGGACAATGATGCGTACGCACGCGATTACTACCGGCCGAACGGGCGCGAGGTTGTACCGCTGCGATGGGCGTCCTGGGAAGCGACGCTGCGCGGGCGGTACTCCGGCGGCAGCGACGTGTGGGCCTTCGGCGTGGTGCTCCACGAGATATACACACTGTGTTGGCACCCACCGTACGACACCCTCACCGATGAACAGGTCAGTACTACGTACCAATCCCGTAAAGCGTTGCTCCGTAATACTGCTCCTATCACTGAGGATTGGTCTGGTCAGAACCGACCAAGTGCGTCTAATTTATTAAGACGATATGTGATCTTCACATATGAATAAATCCAGCGAATGAATTATGTCCAGACCATGCCTAGACCACGGTACGTTGAAGGCAACAATTTAGTGCGGCTCAAATATGCACACTGTCCTGGTCGAATTACGGGGTCCTTATCGATGAAGAGGCCAATGGTAATGTCGCTAGAGCTCACACGGACGAACTACTTAGACTTTCTAAAAGACGCTGCTGCGTAATAACTATTCCACCCATCAGTGAGGATTGGTTTTTTCTCCAGTCTCAACTAATATATATTCTGTTTTAAGGGGCTTTTTTTTAAATAATGTGCTTTAACAATGCAAGAACTTATTATAATAGTAATATAATAAATTAATGATATTACTATTATAATGATTAATCCCAAGTAATGTTTGATTTGATTGTTCTATAACTGACAATATCGCATCTCCTCTAAAAAAGTGTCATAACACAAAAAAAGTCGATATCGAAGTAATAATACAGAAACGTTTATTTTTATCTTCTGTATATTGTGTAAAAACGCCATATCGTTTATTCCAATATTACCGGTTAGAGGGCGCTAGTGTCTCTTTTGTTCCGAGCGACTTCGATGCAGGCTCAATCTAAAACAATGCCATAACAGTGTTCCATACTTTTGCTCGCGAATGTAGTTTTAATAATTCATATTTAAATTAGATAAGAAGAATAGAAGTGAGGTTTACGTAATTTACTACCACAAAGTATTCAATTATGAAGGCTGTTCTAAGCAATTTTTATAGTGCCTAAAGTACATTTTTATTCTTAAGTACAAATATTCTATTTCAAGTTACTTTTGTATAGTGATTATGAGTGATCAGATTATATTATTGTTTTCTATTGTATACTACAAACTTAAAGTTCATGTGTCGTTAACTAAGTAAATTGGTACTTAATTTTAGTTAATCTTTAAACTTAAACCTCTTCTGCCTCTGTCAAAATGATACTACGTAATAGAGACAAGAATTTAAACCTAAGACTAAAGGTAGATCTCGTTTAGTAATAAAGTATAATATGTCGAAGTCCTGCAGGATTTATTGAGAAGAAATGATGTTAAAGAGATATTTTTATATTCCTACAAAATAATTGGTAAAGTAAGGTATTAAACGTATTGATTCATATTGTACATATTTTTCATTTTTGAAATATCTTCTTTTCAAAATGTAGAAAACTGACATAACATAAGACTTTTTCAAATTTTTCCTAAAATTGAACAATATATTCGATGAGATATAATATTTTTGACTTACTGTCATAAAGTCAAATAAATTATAAATCAATATAAATCATAAAAACAAAATTAATTATAGTAACCAATTCACAAGATGACGGAAAATTACAAAAAAATCGCAATTTTTTCAAAACCGTTTTTTTGTGTTATGACTAGAGATCGGATAATCGGATGCATATTTACCTAAAGTTAGTTTAACAGTTTGAGTGCCCATTACGCCATGGGGCGTGAAAGGGGAAGCGGGCGGGACGCCCGTCACGCCGCAGCGCGTGATAGCACCAGGCACCTGAGATGAAAATTCCTTCCTAGGTGCCCGTCACGCCTCTAGGCGTAATTTTTTTTTAATCAATTTTTACCCCTTTTTACATTTTTAATAAAGATTATATATTCTTTTTTAACATAATTTCATATAAAAGAGGCTAAATAACTCGGAATTGAAAATGGGCCCCTGGCTGATATTTCGCCGTTATATGGCAGTCAAGCTGTTAAGACAAAGTATGGAAACGGCTTTTTATTGTTTTGTTAAATAAAAATCCCGGGATTGCGGAATTGGATAGCCGGATGTTTATTTATTTACCTAATTTAGTTTTTGACAAAGTATGGAACTGTCTTTTTATTTTATTTCCATAAATAAAAATCCCGGAATTCCGGTACTGTAGAACATTTTGGTAATGCAAAACTAGTCGGTAATATGAGCTTATAATATCCTATTTAAAATTATTTAATTGATTATTGTTTTAGTCAAACTAGCTCACTACTTTCGTATAAAACTCTTCATGTATTAAATCGTGCATTCATAAATCGCACGGGGAACTGAAACTAAACTTCATGTAAATACGTATGCATAGTTGTATAAATGAACCCGGAGTCTCGGTCTTTTGAAAATAAATACCACGTGCTAATTTAGTAATTTTCAAACAATATCACTACGTTAAATTTGCAGTCCCGTATTTTCCCGGGATTTTTATTTAACAAAACGTATTTTAAAAAGCCGCTTCCATAATTTGTGAGCCAAAAATTAACTTAAGGTAAATATGTATCCGATTATCCGATCTCTAGTTATGACACTTTTTGAGAGGAGTTGCGATATGTTTGAAATAACGCGGATGACGGAGTAATTATATCTGTCATTTACTAACAGGTACTGGAGAATCTCGCCCATCATGAGAACGACGATGGGCTGTTTCGTCCGATCGAGCGCGGCATGATGGTGCCACGGGACATATACGACGTGATGCTTGCCTGTTGGCAACGAGACGTCCGCGCGCGACCCTCGTTTGTGGAACTGCATGCGTTCTTGCTGCGACGACCGCTCGCGCCGACCGCGTGACACGCGGACGCCAGCGAACTCGAGCGTGACCGCGAACGCGAACGGGAACGACGCGAGCGCCAACGCGAGCTCGACCTCGACGCGATCGTCGAGTGCGGCCCCGAGTTCTACGGCATCCCGATAAATCGGAACCGCTACCGCTAACCAGACCGACCGCAGTTTAGAGACGTGACGAGGCGACTACCAATGTGATTAGGCTTTTGACAGATCTTTAAAAGAATTTTCCGTCTGACTGTTAAGAAGTAAATGTTTTTACAGTTACCTTAACCTCTGTAGTTGCATATGATTACATAGGATGTCGCAAACGTAATCTCAAAGGTCGAAACAACTGTGATTGCACTGCATTTGTGTTGGGAAATAAAAGGTTCGTAGGTATGAGGTAGATTTGATACGTGCCCGGAGCTCAATCGACAATCTTGTATGAACATGAGAAACAATATTACATTGTAGCAAAGAATCGTGAACCGCTTCGAAAGAAATTCGCGATACAATGATGCTAATTTATTATCAAAATACACCTAGCTGCATTACGTTTACCGGTGCTAAGCATATCGTGAATGTGTTAATTTGACTTTTACACATAAATATTTTATCGTAAATTCCTGTATCAATGGATATAATACATATATTCGCAAATCTGTCTGTATTGTCTAATAAACTGCTATATTCAATAAAAGTTAATTGCTTCTTTAGTGTTTATTCCATCCATTAACATGTTGTTACTTCCATGTTTCTTTGGCACAATCAAGCAAACTTCGTTTTTTAGACTACGATTTTTTTATTCTTCGACTGCATCTTATGTGAATAACATATTTCATAGATTATGAACGGGATTTATTAAATTAAATATCCTATATATGGCATCTTGAAAGTTAAGGTCGATATTGAGATGTAGTTAATCATAAAAACCTAAATACTAACTATTATATTCTTTAGAATATGGCTTTTGACATGTTGTACAAATGCAGTTCCATCTATGATCTGTAATTCATTCACTTTTATCTGTAATTCGGAAAATCTCAGTTTGTAAACGAACATTCGGGCCTAAGATTTGTATTTGTTGTACATTAAAGTGAGGTAAGCTTTTTAATGGATCTGATTCATTTATATTTACATGTGTGGCTATTTTTATGAAACTAAATATAAGGTTGTTAGGACAAAAGCGGCTGAACAAACGGTTAGATTAGATCGCCACAAAACTAATTCATGAAATAAAATTATTTTGCGCTTTTTAATGTACAACAAATATACGAGCGAAAATTTGTTTACGGACTCTTAGCTAACCTCTTCATCTGTGACAATAGCCAAGAATGCTTTATTATATTCTATGTATTTTTTTATGATTAACCGTTTTTCGTTCCTTTATTAATAACAAGTGTTGACCAACAATTTATAGACAACTGAAAGTTGATATAATAAATTCTATTTTAACTAACAGGAAAATATAAAAATTGGATCTACATATAATTACGATGTCAAGTCATATATGTACGTAAGATCACATTTCTTCTAAACCTTTGCTTCTTTGGAAACCAAATCGCCGTTTTTAAAAATACAGAGTTCTAAAAAGAGTTAATTATAATATTAGCTCCGATACAGTTGACTAATATATAGAACATCTGTCAAGTATATTATATTTTTTTTTGTTGTGCTTAAAATCAAGAGGTCTTAAGTTGAAGAATTGAATATTTAGCAAACTATTTATAGTTTAAAAATAAAATGTTTTTATTTTGTTATATTGCTTTTTTCCATTAAGACATCATAATTTTCACAAATCTTTGAAAAAAATTGAAATAAATTAATTCAATGTCCATGAATCCATGGACTTCGAATCGTGTTGTAATCTGTTCACCGAAATGGGTGTAAGACTGAAATAGATTTCGTAACGGTTTTTAAAAAAATGTTTGTTACGTCTTATTATATTGGGTGTCGGTAAAACAGTTATTCCACAGGTGATGTTCGTGTTTGATTTCTGTTTTTTTTTATCAATTTATTTCACTTAGGACCTTACCCGGTAATGACTGATTCACTTCGAATTTGTATTCTAATGTTAAACGACCACAAATCTTTTACACATTATCTCTTTCGTATAATATTTAGAAAGTTGATGAAACTTATTTGACGACATCGTTCCTAAAAAGTGTAATACCAGTCTCTTACGCCTATTGTAATAACTACATGTGAAGAATGAAGAACTAACTATTATTGCAGTTTTTATATAATTGAAATGTGAAAAGAGATACTGTTTTTGACAGATGTTCTATATATTAGTCAACTGTATCGGAGCTAATATAATTATTAACTCTTTTTAGAACTCGATGTGTATTTTCAATAATGGCGATTTGGTTTCCAAAGAAGCAAAGGTTTAGAAGAAATGTGATCTTACGTATATGGTTTGACGTCGTAATTATATGTAGATACAATTTTTATATTCAACCCGGCCAGAAATTTTCTCGTTTCACTTTGCATCATAATTTCGAATTTCTATTTTCTTTGTAGCCCTGCTGTCCGGGTAGCATGACCGTGTTACACGATATTATAAAGCGATATTTCGTAAATTACAACCGCCCTCTTGAATTTCACCCATTGTATTCTATTACGATAAATCATTTTATAATTATCGTTTTATGATCACCGGTCAAGCATACAGGACAAATTAATTTACATATTACATTATTACCTACAAAACACGTTTGAATATTAACGGCGTGACGTGTAAATGACATCGAAAATGAGATAGTTGCACAAATGCAATTTCAACTTTGATTAACCAAGGAAAAATATTTACGTATTTTTGAACATGTTTTCTAATTGTACGTAATTCGGTAAAAGTTGTAAACGCATTTCGCACTTGAAAATTTAAATTTTCCGACATATCGTATTAGTGTAATTCTCTTTCCATGATTTATCAATTAATATTATAATAATAATTGTAATATAATTATAATAACTCTAATGTGGGTATTGCGATGCACGTCCCATTTATAGAACTTTTTTATAATCTAATGAAAGGTTTGTTGAATTTCATCATTAAGATTTATGAATATTGACCACAAACTTGAGTTCAATACTAATTATTTGCATATAAAATAGATCGTACCCCATCTTGCACTCATAATAGGTTTCTTTCGTGTATACTAAATCATAGTGATGTGCCGAATCACTGTTTTGGTGGATCGAGTCGATTCGAGTCAGTTTATACGGTATTCGAATCAGGGACTCGATTCCCCTGATTCGAGCCCAGTACTCGAATTCTATGTTTGGTATTCGAATATTTCTTGACTCGAGTCTGATTCCTAGCGAGTCTGACAAGCGAGTGAACCAAACTCGAATACTAGACTAGTCAGTAGGACTCGTATAAATAGAATCGAGTTAGCGAGTACGAAACGATTCTTCCTGACTTGAGTCCAGCGTACTCGAATCAAAGTAAATTGGTATTCGAGTAGGCGAGTCCAAAGCAGGAATCGAGTCTGACTCGAGTCAAACCGTACTCGGCACAACGCTACTAAATCATTCTCCTATTTTCTGTTCACCTTAACATATTTCAACTGCCTTGAATTTTTAAACTACATGTATTACACATAAGTAAGAGTCCAATCTTAGCTCCGTGCGAAACGTTCATACCGGTAACATTCATATCACGTTTGATACTGTTGAATCGTTTATTTACTTTAGTATAGTTAATGCAAAACTTTGTACCAACTATCTCATTCTCGAGCATGTATTCATTGTATATAATGTGTATTTCCTTGATATAATCGTAATCTCCTTACTATTGTTTTTAATCCTTTTGGTAAACGATTAACGTAACGATTATCTATCATATAGTTAATAATAATGGCAATTTGTAGAAGATATCTTTTAATTTCATCTCTTCACGTCTCTACTCTGCGACTCGTACTTGAAACGTGAGCGGTTTCATTCGCAGCTCGATCGTTCTCATTCGCGTGTCGTATTCCCTTACAATTTGTAACGTAATAATTTTTAAAACACATTTTCACAACGCTACGCCTTCGAGGGTTCTATGTTACAAATGAATTTTATAGATTTATCACTTACTATTCAGAAAAGTAGGCTTATTGAAGCTATATTTACTTAAAGATGTGTTATTAATTTTAGCAAATGACAATTATTTTATAGTTTATTTTCTATATTTAAAAACTGTGATGCTCTTACTATGTAATATTTTTTATAAATTA
This sequence comes from Scirpophaga incertulas, assembly GCA_036419045.1. Taxonomy (NCBI): domain Eukaryota; kingdom Metazoa; phylum Arthropoda; class Insecta; order Lepidoptera; family Crambidae; genus Scirpophaga; species Scirpophaga incertulas. The sequence goes on along the minus strand of CM071626.1, from coordinate 13,493,722 downwards.
CACAATAATCAAATAGTGCAAACTTTATTGATTACAAAATAGTTGATTTATAAGTATACAAATTTATATATCTACTAGAATGACCAGAGATTGTTGTGAATAAAATTAAGGCATCTCACGAGAAAATAATCATTACTATATTTATATTTTAATTCATTAATATAATGTTTAACAGTGATTGTATCGAACAATGACTATTTTTGTGAGTTGAGATATTTTATATAATTTATTTTATTATAGCGACCAAAAGGACGGACGGAGGCGAACGTTTAGATTTATCGAAAACAATACTGAAAGCTCACTGTAAGTTTGGATTCTTTAGAATTTTAGATCAAATTATAAGATTAAGTTAATATACTGGCATTAATGCTTACAGCACTATAGTTATTGTGTAAGTGGTGCTGTCTCTATCGCTCTCTTTCTCTCTCTCTCTGTCTGTCTCTCTCTTTTATTCACAAGACTCGGGGAAAACGGCTAAATTGGATTAAAAATTAAATAAATTTCCGTTCAAGGCTATAATGCGTACAACGAACTGTGGTCAATGCTTTAATTTCTTGAGGCCAAGCGACTTGAATTGAAATCAGTTCAGTCAGGAGTACTTAGTCATAAATAAGATTACGTATTTTTTACAAAGTATACCACCGATGATTTTCTTTGACAGTAGATCCGGTGCTCTGAATCATTTTATTTACTATAGTCTGTACAGATCACATTCTAATAAGAAAAGGGAGATTCTTTGATCCTGAAAAGGGTTTCCACTCTCTGTGAAAAAGTGCATTACATATACCCCAACGAAAAGTAATAATAAAAATTATTTCGGCCAATTATACACTATTATTTTATATTTCAACATTACACACCCGCGAGAATGCAATGGCGATAATCGTGACGTTATAATGGATTGTAAACCAAACGTTCTACTATTCTATTCAAATTTAATATTTTACGCAATGATCAAATAATAAGCTAAAATTGGAATCTAAAAAAATGTTTTTTATTTAACAAAACTTTATAAATTTTCAAATTGTGTGTGAAGAATGATATAAGAAAGAAAGGAGTAAGCATGGAAATGACGGCTGATAGAGAGGAATGGAAGAAAAAGATCTACTGCGCCGACCCCAGATAATGGGAAATGGGCAAGAGGATTATAAATTTTCAAATAGTTTAATTATAAAATAACGAAAACGGTATTATTTAAAAAGCAAAATCATTAAATATATCCATAAAATTTAAACAAACGGCAATTTCATAGGAGAAGACCTAATATTAAATTCACATTTAATATATTCGACGATAATATTTATTACTGATTTAATATGTGGGAATGCACTCTAAGGATCAAAAGTTAATACATATCTAACAATCTTTGTTCCCCTTTTCTTATTGGATTGGGGTGATAATAAAAACCCTCCTTTCCTTTCTTGTTTTATCCATGTTACCTTACTATGAGATTAGTTCCATTTCATAGATAATTTTTTTTACCAATATCATAATATAACGTCGGGATTGTACGAGTCTAGAGTTAGTAAAGTTTGTATAAATATGAGTGCTATGTTGTACGCACAGTACTTAAAAGACGGGTGGGTGCGCCGGCGCACGAAAATCCATCTCGAAAGTTTTATTAAAAGGCATTTCCTCTATTTTAATAACTATGTTTGCGATTTTTTGTTCACTACAAAGCCTGGACTAGTTTGCATCTGTGATATTTTTTTACACTTTTTATTTTTACTTAATACCTAAAGACTGATAATTTTCGCATTTGGCTATCTACTTTAATCACATATTTGTTAAGTTAAATCTGTGCTCTTTGTGTAAAAAAGAAAAAGGTCTATAATCTATGTCATTTTAAGACAATTATTGGGATTATTGGGAAGTTATCAAATACAACGGTAACAGAATAATATGTAAGTCAAATTATGTTTGTTTTTTCGTGTGATTCGGTCACTCACATCATCGCATTCAATATTCATCAAACGCTATCTGTTTTAAATTATATGAATATTATCATGTCGAATGTGTATGAACTCTCCGACCCCCATAGTCATAGTTTAGATGGTGATATTTTCACAAAATGTGCATGTGTATATACACGTACATTATACAATTTTTTGTAAAATACATTCCCTGTTACTATTTTCAGTTGACAACTATAAGAAAGGCCTGGATCCCCTAACTTCATATCCGGGTCAATTCGGGTGTATAACAACACGCCAAATACAAATGTGGTTAGAATAACATATTACTGTATACTTAATGAAACATCACAATGATATAATAAATATTATTCATTATTATTTTTATAATATTAACAATAGATGGTAAGGCAGACGGCCTTAATGTGATCCAGAAGCGATATAGGAAATTTTGATGTAAATACCATTTTTGCCAGTTCGCCTTGATCTGTTACAATACGCAAAAGCTAAGTTTTTAAATATTACACAGAAAATTTCGTTCGTGAAATAAATGCAACAAAACTAATATGCCATTACTGGATACGGAGCAAAGTAGTTATATTCAATTTTATCTAAATATATATAATACAAACCAATAAATCAGTAATTTTTGTTCCTCCGAATATGTCTATGAGACTTAAAAATTAAAAAGCAAAGAGCGCTAAGTTGCTTGTACGCATATGTATGTACACATGTGCACAATGTGCTAATTAATTTTATGGATATGACGTGACCGCGGTAGTTTTTGTAAATTTCAATAAACCTTTTTAATCTTTCACCGCGCCGTGCGATTTAACCTGATCAGTTAAAATCATTTGACATTACAATATATTTGGATAAACTCACATTTCACTGAACGGACAATTTTTAGTATTTTTTTGTAATTGATAATTAAACTGTATTTCTGGGTGTTTCCAGATATTGTAATATGAATAGAATTAATGTGTTTCAAAAACAAAACAATATAACATACATTCATGTTGCGTGCAAATGAAATCGACAATAGAAAATTGTACTTAATTAAATCGGATAAAATTATGTGAACTTGATTGTACTGTTATTACATAGAAGCTTTAAAGTTATTGATACAAAGTTTCTACATTTCACGTTTTAGTTATAACTAATTCGCCATAAGATCGTATTTAAATAAAAAAAATTCCTTCTATTGACATTTATATTATTTCGAATCATTATATAATTCTTTAAAGATACAAAAGTCACTATTATTCATAAACTCATTTTAGAAAATGAATTTAAAATAAAATTAAACGTGTTATAGCTTATCCAGACTGCAAAATTATAGCTCTGTATAGCTGGTTTTCTCATTAACGTACCAATCGTAAATAATTTTTAAGAAGCAACAAATACTCGAACAATAATTAACTAATTAAATATTATGCATATAGTCGTATACTAGATAGTTAATTCAGATGAGATCAAAGAAATCAATGTTAGTGTCTTTATTTAATAGTTTGTATAATACCTTTGTACTTTGATCATTTATTAGAAATTATTAAATTTGAATCTTATTAATGTAATTGAACTTTGTTGTTATAGTTTAATCTATTGATTTTATTCAATCATACAGCACGGTGCGGTTCGTCTTCGAACTTGCAGTAAACGTCTCGTTTTTACATTACTTATGAATTAACAACACTAGCGTAAGTTGTTAGCGTAATTATGTCGATTAAACTCTATTAGAATCGTATTAGAATAGTTGAGATGTTGTCTATTTTCCGTAGTACGCTATTTTGAAGTTAGGCGTTATGCGACAATACTTTAGAACGCGAAGCGAGCCCTTCAGATACATGCGATCGACGTACGAGCTTTGAATGTAGTTTGAATTAGGTGATAAAAACTTATATCTCGTCGCTACTGAAAACGTGACTAAACACAGATTAATATAAAATCGCGTTACTTCTTAGAGACAGTTTTTCGTAACGAATAGAATATATGTACTTGATCATTATCATATTGCTCTTTGCGACGGCTGAAGGATTCGTAAAATATCTGAAATTATAGAAAAATTCATAAGTAATTGAATGTAGGTTTTGGCTATATTACCCGGTTACCCGGTTTGTGTTAGTGTAGTTAATGCAAATTATTAAAATTTACAACTATGTAATTCAGTAATACTTAATTTCTATGCATTGTTTTTATCCACTTAATGTACTATATTACGCAAATAAATAAAAAAATTACCTGTCTCGCCCATTTAATAAAACAATGGAATATCCACTGGAAATAGACTGATCTTAACATGCGAATCAGTCTATTCTCGTATGTGATATGATCTAAAAATCAATCTTGCGCAGAAACCTAAGTATTTCAATCAGATAAGAAATACCTCGTAAAAACACATTGTATAGTGTTAATGTTTCACACTTCGAATTTGATCGGCAACAATAATTTTTATAATCCTAGATATTGTGAAAATTACAATATATTTTTTCTATGCAGCTATTTAAGTGTAACAAGTTTTTTATTTTTTTAACTCTAGTAGGAAAAATATATTTAAGATGCGCAATGATTATATGATTAACTTGTCACTTTACGGTGTGGCCACAAATTATGGAATATTATTTTAAATGTCATTGTCAATTTTATCTTTAACATTTCGGTCTAATTTATCAACGAATTAGTTTAACATCTAATGTATCTCTTTTTTCTACCATTTGTTAGAAACGGTAGTTTGTCGTGGTAAAATCAAACGAGTCGCTGTTATTGACAATATGATAAGCGCGTAAGAATTAACTTTTAATAATTTAGTGTTCGATTGGTTTTCCTACGATATACATATAACTTATGATAAATAAGAATTATTTCATCAAATGTATGGCGAGGACATGTATAGTACATCAATTTGTCTGGACGACATAAGTATAAAGATCTAATTCTAAGACGTACAAATAATTTTATGAATTATTTTTGAATCATTGATATTTTTTAATTATGTGTGCCATTGAATAAAGGAGAGAAGTACAATTAATTAAGATTGAATCGTATCTATATATTGTAATTGTAATTGATTGATTGATATTGGGTACGTTGATGAATACAATGCGTGTGGGAGTAGTGACGTAAGGATAATGGATATATTTATACGTAAAACGATGTCAATTTTGGTTAATGTATTTACCAAGTGTGAAAAAAGGAAATCTCTTGAGTGTAACTCATAGTCTTCTATCAACATCATGAGTTTTACTGTCATTACTATATAACTAATTTTTAACTTTGTGAAAATTATTAATTATTACTCAACTAGAGCATTTACTGCTAGTTACTAATAATATGTTAATAATAAGTACAAAATCAATAATTGTTTAATACTCGTAACTACAATCAAATACAGTGATAAAACAGGTACCGCGCTGATCGACTTACAGCTGAGTTCGTGAGTAATCACACGGTTGGATACGTGAGCGTTTTATGTCAGCTACATCGCTAATATCGTTCTTCAGAGTATTACATTTGTTCCTTTATAACTATTATGACGATTTGCATTGTTTATATATTTCTATAGTAATCTAGTACTAAATATAGCCTATGTTACTCAGTGATAATGAAAAAAGAACGATTAATATCTTTCTAAAGAGATTTTTTTTTTTAAAATCGGTCCAGTACTTTTTGAGTTTATTCGTTACATACAAAAATACAAATCTTTCCTCTTTTTAATATTAGTGTAGATTAATACCTGCCAGAGATTTCCTTATTCAGGTTCCCCGACATCGTTGATACGACATCAATATTAGCGTGATTACCAAACGTTATATCACTAACTGAAAGAGTAAAATTATGTGGTGTCGATTATTAAAAACTAATGATTGTGAAAGACACATCTTAGTAGTTATATATCACAAATGTTCCGCAGGGTCGTCTGCTTCGGCACCTTCATCTGACCTATTTCTAACGCAAATTACTAGTAGCGTGACTCACATATATACATAGAAAACATCTTGTGTAAAAAAATTGCAACGTGCACTATGGTTCTTGCGGTGAATCTAACAAGAACCAAATGTACCAGAGGTCAATATGACCTACCATCAGGTGGGCAGTATATTTGTTTGTCAATGTTAAATATTGAATTAAATTTATAATATAATATAATCAAAATATAAAAAGTGAGAAACTACAAAATTACAAATTTTGATACTACTTACTTGTTTTTTATCTAGGATGTGTTTTTCGATTGTTACTGTTGATATGACCACTTAATCTAAGAAAAAAATGAGTGTATGAGCGTATTGTTGTCTATCAGGATCGCAGTAAGTTATGGTCGTGTGTATCTGAATACAAGCTTGTAGTAATATAGAGCTATCACTTTCCTATCGTGGACCGAACTTAACGGCTTTTTCAAAAGCCTTATAATTGTAAGCACCATTAGACGTAAGCAGTTGTTTAGTTTGCAACTTGTAGGAGACTTCGCGTGCGGCACAGGGCTTGGGTTGGTCGTGACTTTCTGTTACCCTCTTCTCTAATACCTACGACGCTTATTCTTGTACCAATATTTATTTATCTGTCACTCCTAACTTGTCATTATAGAAAATAAAAGTTATAAAACCCGAAATTTGCACTAGATTTAAGTTTGTTGTTCAATCGCAACCTTCAAGTTGGATGTTTATTGCAATGAATTTAGTAGATTATAACATAAATAAAACATGTTAGGGTTTATATTCAATGTCAGTGTTTGTACCTATTAGCCTTTTTTTACTTATACAATACTATTTTCTTCTATAAGAATTCTAACTTTTATCAACAAGATGTACTTTATTTTGTGAGATGGATTATTACTCAATTTAACGGACAAAATAAGTGGATGAACCCTTGATATGTTTAATTTTTATTGATAGCCCTAAAGTCATGACTGATATTTTCATACAATAATATGGCAAAAGTTACTGAATCCCATATTTACGTCCAACGGCGCTCTGTGCCCAACGCCTCTATACAGATGGAACCAATGTTAAATTAGGCTAATTTATTATAACGATGTCTAATAATATGTAGGCGAACTCGTGCGCCGGTTAGTGATAATGTAGCACGTAACTATGTACAATAAAACACCCTCTCTGCCTTAGTGATGCTATTCTTACCCCTAATGCTACGAGATACCCCACTAGAACGAGAATTATATGATACTTGTAAATATCGTGGCTAATGTATGTATCATAATGTTATTGAGCACTATGGAAAAATTTACTTCCTAACAAAATGGTCCAAACTTCACTCGCTTTTTTATTTGTACTATATGACTATACATTTTCTATGATAGATAAAATTAGTCTAGATATTATGGCGTATGCTTTAACCTTATGTTGATAGATATAAACTTGTACTTGTCGGAAAGCTTAATTTTCATAATCAAAATTTTATGAAAGAGGTTGATACCAAATGCAGTATTTTTATTTTGTACTCTACATCTTTGTACCCAAATAAAGCAATAATAACCTATATAATTGCATGTTTCATTTATACTTTGCGACTACTGCTAATTTGAATGCTTATAAAAAGACTATTTGCCTTTGAGCCTTAAGTAGGTATAGTCTAAGCGTGTTTACAAATATTTTCTTATCGTGTAACGTCAACTTCCCGAGTTTTCAAAATGAACGGTGTATAGATTCTTCCATGCTTTACAATGAGTTGGTCGTGGCTTTTCTTGTGTGTTGCGATACAACTAACCGTTGCTGTCAAAGTTAAAGTTCTGATGCATTCAGAGGAAGATTCTGTGGTTGAGGATGACGAGGCAAAAGAAGGCTGGGACCGGAGGCGGCACGGAGGGGACGTTCCTGTACTGCCATTCCTCAAAGCCTCCACAAAACATAACGAGGAAAAACCAGATACGTATATCGAAAAGTTGACTACGACAGAGAAAAGCCGCCTCTTGCACCCCAATGATATGCTATTCCCCTTAATATATAAGCAAAATCATATAAATAACATGTTTAAATTTGGTGACAAATGGTTCACATGGTCAACTGAGAAAAGGAAAGATGGTTCAAAAGCAACCAACTACTACGTTTGCTACGATGAGCCGAAACATTGCGATGAAATTGGATGGGTAAGCATCCATAACAAAAACTGTTTCACCAAAACCAATCCCTTGCTTTTTTTTACAATATTAGTTACGGATTATGGTAATGTACAATTTACAAAAATGTGTATTATTCTTAACAGAAAGATTATTCGAACGTAAGGTGGGTGTTGTAATGTAGGATATACGAGGGAGCGTTTTTATATTCGCGGAATGGGGGATATAGGGTGGAAATAAAAAACCAAATTTGCTATAAATTAGTAAATTTTATTTCGAGAGTTACAAAAGGTTTCTGCAACTCGATAAACCTGGTTGTTTTATGTTGTAATTTGATGGATAATGAGCCGGAGGATAGCTTTGTAAGGATTTGCTCTTGGTTTCCTTTTTATTTGGTGCATATAACACATATGGAGAGTGTGCAAAGATGATGTGTTCTAGGTTTGTTTTTGGGCAATTTTGGGCGTTCTTAGTAATCATATAAGGATAACTTCGGAAGGTTTCGGCTCCTTTCTTTGGAAATTCGGTATAAGCGTACTGACTTAATACATTTGTACAAAATAAATCACAATATTTTTGACTGACCAGTTTCATTGGTCACAATAAATTGTAACTCAATAATCCTAATATATTTCCTTTTTAAGTGTATAGAAACAATAGCTCTTTCTACAATCCTGTGACTAGGATGTGGAGGCACTTTAATGATTCGGTTCAACATTCACCGGTTTTGAGGCAGCTTTGCGTCGTATCATTGAATAGACGTCGTGTTTATGTTCACATACGAGATAGCATTTTTATATTCGCGGAGTGGGGGATATAGGGTGGAAATAAAAAATCAAATCATTTTTCCTTTTCAATACATTCACCTGCAAGACCGATACATTTTTCAGATCCTCCTCCTCATAAAAAATCGGGTGGGGCTGTGCCGGGGCACACGGCCGTTGGTTTTAACGTGAAACGTCTATGTTAAGGAATCGCTTTTAAAGTAAAAGATTAAAATAATATAACAAATGACACGAACTCAATGTCACAACAGCGAGCTGACTATATTAGTGAAATATTCACACCACATTTTTGTTTCTAAGACTAATAGTTTTTTAATTATTAAGGTACGATGATATAGACCTTTTCGTTACGGTCCACTTTTTAAACCTGGTACCCGTATGATTCGGCGCGATTTTAAAGACGTTTCACGTCAAAAATGTTATCTTCAAAATACATCGAATCTGCCTCCTTGACTTCATCATCAGTGGTAAATTTCTTACCCCGTAGCTCGCCGCATTTTTGGGAACAGGTAATAATCACTGGGGATCAGGTCTGGACTGTAGGATGAGTGATCCAAAATATCGAAGCCCACCGCAGGACAGATAATGGAATGCGGCTCTTGTGGATGAGCCCGTTGTCGTCTTTTTTCTTTAACTTCTTTTAATCGCTCTGATATTGAAGCGTAGTATTCTCAGGTTATAGAAACACTTTATATTACGGTTATCTTTGTATTCGATTAATAATATTCCTTCCAAGTCCCAAAAGACCGTTGCCAAGAGTTTCTCAGCTGACTCTGACACCTTAAAAAGTAACAATTCGGCTCAATACACCATCCTTGTCCTCATTGCAGAGGTCCAAAAATGTACGTAAACACTGTACACGCTGTTGTTTTTGTTGTTGTTACGGCGGCGTGAGCATTCTCGGCACCCATCTTACGCTGACCTTAGTCATGCCAAGATGATCATGAAGGATTTTAACAAAATAGGTTGTATCGGATACTCCAACCATTTGTGCGAGTTGTTTCTTCTTTAGTCGAGCATCCTCGAGTACAATTTTTTCGACTTTTTGGATGAGTTCTGGCGTGGTCACCTCGATGCATCTGCCCGGCCTCGGGTCGTCTTCAAGTGATTCCCTTCCTTGTTTAAATAAACTGTGCCACTTGTACACCATGGTTTTTCCTGGACAAGAGTCGCCGTAAATCGATGACATCTCATTCAGTGTGGTCGGAACTGATTTTCCTTGCATGGTAAGGAACTTTATTACGGCACGATATTCGATTGTTTCCATCATATTTCACTCCCGATTATGTTGCTTGGATGACGATAGCTCAAAGACTAATTATGCAATAGCAATGAAACCTTCCTTTTCATGTAACTACTCAATTACAGGATCGTATTGATTCGTTGCCGAAATGTGCCTTTCAAATCGACTCTGTGATGTCTGACGATCGCGTATGTGTCAACCCGTTCGGCATCGAACCACACAGCACTGGGGAGTGCGACGGCGCTGAGCAGATGAAGGTAACTATACCGATGACATCGATTCAAGTAATACATACATATAGATAATAGACTCTTCTTTTCCGATTAGGCAAACCTCTTTTAATTATTTAATTAAACACCTACGCTGATATTTTCCTCACTGTATTTGATATAAAGTAGCAGTGTGTGAGAGGAGGGCTTATTGCCAGTGTTCGAACTTTTTGCAGAGATGTACATGCGGTATATCCCCTAGTGGCTTACGATATGCACGCGAAGAGAGCAGAAGAGAACACTTGTATTTTTAATCCATTACCGAACAGATATACTGTTATTAACAGGATTTATGATAAAACATTATTTGAGAATCTCATAGTTGCGTATTCTTTTTTGATCCCTCTATTTTTAAGATATCATCATCAACACAGCTGATATACGACCCCGCTGAGGGGATGGTCTGCTTTAACTATCTTAGGACGACTAGATCGTAGTCAACCACCCGCGCACGCAGTGAGAATTAGTTGACAACATGCACCTTTGAATTTCTTCGCTTGTGTAGTATGCAGGTTCCTCACGATGTTTTCCTTCACCCTAGAAGCAAATACAAATGTACCTACATATGAACTTCATCACAGGATCGAGCCCAGGCTAACCTAACCTTCCGGTTCGTAGACCAGTGTACTAATCCCATATTTGATCAGACAATCAAGATAAGAAATTGAGAACAAAAATCTTGTCTTTGTTATTCCTAAAACATTATATCTACTTGTACAATTTTTTTAGTTCGAGTAGGTACTTGTATATTTTTAATTGATTTAGAATTTATTTAATTATTCTTTAAAAATGTAAGAAAAATTCTGGTTAAGGGGGTTAATCAAGTTCTTATTTTTAGGTGAGCGAAATGGTTCGCTCGTGCGGGCCACGTTTACGTTCTCTGTGGCGGTTTGTGCGCGTCGGGCGGCGGCCAACGAATGCAGCGAAGCCTGCGGACGTGAACTCTCTTCTTTGTGAGGACGAGGAGGAGTGCTACATCAGTATAGAATACAGGGTAAGTGAAAGTCGAGGCATATCCAGTCATATTGTACGGATATTCTACTTAAGATCGCTACATTATGGCAGGAAATGAAACATTGCTTGTATGATGTTTTCAATCATATACTTATGTATTAAATCGTTGAACCTAATCTGGTACTATATCAATATATAAAGAACTAATGTATACATTATATATATATATAATATATATATATATATATATATAGTAATAATTTGTATTAATGATATGCATATTTGTTTAAGTACACTCCGGTGATACACAATAATATCGTATACAGAATAATAGTAATTTAGGTAGAAAAATGTTTTAGATACATCACGACCGCATCACCTTCTCACTACATGAACCTTCGCGTGGGCAAACATTCAAAAGTGCGTTAAAGAGAGAAACAGCTGTCGTTGAGGAAAAGCCAGTAACTCAGCGGGCGCGGCCTCACCACGCGCGTACACACACTGAAGAAACGACGCATTCGCCGAAGATTCGCGTACGACCTCGATATCCAGAAACCAAGCACATCAAACACAGTCAAGAGCACGAACATAACGACTCCGGATATGTTAATCGTAGATTAGTGAAAAACAAATTGAAAATTCGTGATGATGTTTCTGAAGACATGTCTGACTAGCTAAATTTATATGTACATACCGACCTACCTTAACCATAATAACACATTTAATTATTGTCTATATTGAATGTTTTATAAATGTCATAATTTGGTTAAGCGATTTTCTTTTGAGTTTCTTTTTATCGCTTTGTTTTTCAAAAGACAAGTTGTTATTTCTGACATTTATGTCGTACATACTTACTATACGACTAGTGCCAGTAATGCAGTAGCAATAATAAGTTTTAAATTGTTTGTATAGCACAGAAGTTTATTCGAATTAGATCAGTAGTATGTATAATATTATTTTACATATACGAATAAAAGGCTTACTTAAAAATTATGCATTTTAACGTGGTCATTCTTTTGACAAGCTTCATTGAGCAAGTTGACGTCAGCCTAGGCCCGCAGAGGCGAAATCGACCTGAGATCAAAATAAAAAATCCCTCTCACGCGCCCAGTGAGCGATAAGGTATGGAGACAGACGCGGATTCTGACTTCTGGGTCTGGTGAAAAAGGGTAGGAGTAAAACTGCTTTTTACTTCCTCGAAGCGATTAATGAGGCTCTCTGTCAACAAGGAGAGAATATTATTCGAACCGTAAATGAAATCAAAAGAAATTGCTCGAAGGAAATAATGGAAGTATCGGCATCTCTTCTCGGGGCCTTAAGACCCTGGGCTTGGAGGAAAAATCTGGAAGAAGTAAGGCAGCCACAAGGCGATAATGAACGACAACAAACTTCTTGCTCTACAGCGGTGTATCGTCGAAGTAACACTTGGATGGATGCTACCGTATTTGGGAGGTTCTAATACGATATACTCTCAAATGTATTAAGGGGTGATACAGTCGATGGCACTTTACGGAGCCCCGAATTGATTAGAGTACCTCCGCTCCCGTTCTGTGACACTCCACAGACCGCAGTGTCATTGCGAACTATGTGCAATTCCGTCTTTAAAACCCTGGGCACATTTTGATAATGTGGTCCTCATAGGGCAATTTTGTTATATAGATAATTAAAGACACATCCACACTAAGTAACTATAATTTGTCCGTATATAATACATTGATGATGATATAATAAATAAAATTCTAAATTTTAGTTGAGCATATCACAATATTACCTATCAACTGATATGTATTTAATAATTTTTAGGTTCTAATTTTTAAGTTCTGCTTAGACATAGTGAAAAACGGCGAACACTTTCTGTACCTGAATACCGTTTGAAATACACCTTGCCCTTCATCCAGATATGCTGGTCGTGAGGTTTTATTAATTAAATAAAACAATACTGATGGATATAAAAAAATATTATATATTATAAACTGTAAGAGTTTCGCTTAAACTTATTTGTTCTTCTTCAACTTCATATTCCGTTGCTTACGCGCCTTCTGCGGTTCAGCGTAGAACTTCTTATAGCTGACGTTTTTGTAGCTGATGTTCTTGGGCGCTGGGGCCGGCATTTTGGACTTAGTCTGAAACAAGCAAATATAAATTTAGTAACATACACCTCTTCCAGTACTTATTGGCGTCAGAACCCAATAAGAGAACGCGAACCGTACGTTACTTATCTCTGTACGTATACATACGTACAGACATCAGCAAGACATGCTATCCAAATCTTAAAATTTCTTTAACCAATATTGAACTTATTGTACATTGAACAAAAATTACATTCAGTGGTAATTGGAAGTGCTCAGTACACAAAAAAATACTCTACATGTGTTCGGAAATCGAGAGAGCCTTCGCAGAAGAACAGCCATGAAAATCTAAGTCTTTTAACAGTTCTTTCAATTGTCGTTTAGAATATCATATTGTAATAAAATCATATTACAATTATAGGCACAATTTATATACTATCAGGGTTTTTAATTTATATAGGGTTATCAGATTGGGCAGTCTATTTTTTAGTATTTCTGCCACAAAGCACTATTTTAATACTGTTTTCTATTACCATCTTTTGGGTTAGACTTATTTTCAATTAGTGCTCATGTTGTATTTATTAAAAAGGGATAATGTTACAGTTATTTTTTAGTCGTATTACATTTTTTGATTTTTTCATCAAAATTAATTTTTCATAAATGTATGAAAAAATATACAAAAAGGTTGTTTATCATATTCTAAAACACATAACCGATAGTTTAGTGACTACATACTCGTAACCACAATGTGAAAATGCGATGGTAATCAGAGAAAAGTTTCGGCCATTATATACATATTAACCTGTTAGCGATATACTGGGGTTGAATACCTGCGCGCGTAATGACCTGTGAAAAGTATTTTTTTCTAAACCTAGTGCTAAAATATCGAAAGTGTTATGAAGCTTCATAATTTAAATTTATTTTTACAAATAATTGGGTAGACGACAATTTTTTAAATTCTACACATAATAAGAGTACTCTCTTAAGTGAGAAATATTGTAGACCAACAGTACACCTGCGTCTATTACTTTTGAAGATACATCGACATGTTTGCGGCGCTGTCGCGGGTCGCTCAAAAACGCTCCATACTAAAAACACTGCAATCGTGATGTCATAACTAAGTAAACTCGCCAAATTTGTATGCGAGTATAAATAAATTTTAAAATAACTTTGTTATTTGTACGTTTATAGATACTTTCTATATAAAAAAAATGTTACATTTAATGTGAGAATGCTATAAATGTGTTCGCTTCATTAGAATTACGTAAATATTAATTGCTCATTTTTTTGAAATCTAAAAACAATATAAATTAAAAATTAAATTGAAATTTCTATATTGACATACTTTCATTAGATATAAATTGCTCAAATCAGATAATTATAGTATAAAAACGGCCATAATCAGTTGTGGTCGTCTACCCTATTTAAATACCGTTTCAACAATATCCTTTACTGGTTGTTACTTAAGTTCTTCCTTTTGTAGAAAAGATTTTTAGTCACGTTTGGCAGTCCCCGTAGCCAACGCAGTCTAAACGCAAGTAGGACCGACCAACTAGTCAATCAGTTGAAGAGGCTCTGATGGGATCACTTGCAGCACACGTAGCACGCCTATTTCACCCTGCTAGCCTTCTTTTGTCTTATAAACACCACATATATCATCTAAATCACTGTTACCCTTGTCAGTTAGTCACTGCCAATTATATGATGCTTATAAACAAAAAAAAAACTTACGAAATGTTTAATCCTTAGTTATTCAACACACAAAGAAAATAAATTGGATGCTACATGAACAGTAGTTCATAATAATAAATGCATATATGAGGTTAGGATTTGTCAATTTGTATGAACATTTACAACCAAACACATATACATTTTTACAGTCGGGTCAATTTAATAGGCCACATTTGACATTTGTTCATAGTGAGGTGACCTGCTTAAACACTCCGATTATGGTGAAAAAATCGATATTTACTTCAACATATGTGAATCGAATACAGTTATTATGGAAAAGTACTTTTTTTATAAGATCCCTATCTTATAAAAAAAGTACTTTCCACAATAACTGTAATAGGCAAACGAGCAAATGGATTACTTGATGGTAAGTGATTATCGCTGCCCGCAACAACAGATGTGTTGCCGACCTTTTAAATGGGAATACGCTCTTTTTATAGGTACTGCATTAATATATTTTACGATTTTAATTGCCTTAAATTTTTTTAACATCAATTATTTCTCTGTTTATGAAGTTATTATTGTTTTTTATTATAAAAACAAAAGAACAACATGTTTTACATACATACACTCACGCCTTTTTCCCATGGGGGTAGGCAGAGATTACGTCTTTCCACTTGCTACGGTCTTTACATATCTCTTTCGCTTCATCTACTTTCATAACATTCCTCATACATGCTCGACGATTGCGGGTACTTCTGACCTGGCCTTTTTTGAGGAGACTTTCGATTAGTTCGAAATATGTTCGCCTAGGTCTTCCTCGTCCCGTATCTCCACTCACTCCAGCTTCATAAATCATTTTGGTCAGTCTACTTTCATCCATCCGTTCCACATGCCCAAACCACCCAAGCATCCCTTTCTCTATTCTTGTCACGATATCCTCTTTCAAACCACATTTCTTTCTAATCACTTCATTATCAATCTGTCACTCAGTTTTACTCCTGCCATACTCCGCAAAGCTCTCATTTCTACTGCATTTATTCTGCTTTCATGTCGTTTCTCCCATACCCAACTTTCACTTCCGTACATTCATGGTGAATAATCCCTTCACAAGTAATCATTGCATTCATTCGATTTTTTGAGGGACATCACTTACGTATAGACTTCATTGAACGCAAACATGTAACAACGGTCATTTGTGCATTTCCAAACTAAAAAAATATTGAATATTTTATGTCCGCCATTACAAGGTTAGTTGAGGAATTTTAATGAAATGTCAAATGTGGCCTATTAAATTGACCCGACTGTAAGTGCTATACAACGTAAGTGGAAAATACTGAACTATTCATAACAATGTGTTGCCACCGTGGGGGCCGTACGAAATGAGTTACTAGTTTTAGTATCGTGATAGCGTGGTTGGAGCTTGAGTTGCTGTCTGTCTAGATTTAATTGGATATTATACGGATTAGCTATAAAAAAGGAACGTATTGTGTATCATTGAGTACCCACCAGTTCACCAGTACCCCCGTCGACCTTTCCCTTCCTGCGTTTGGCCCTCTTGGACGACTCAACGAGGATAACATCTGGCGTGTCGAACGGCGCACGCTCACCATCCTGCTCCTCCCCTTCTTCCATCTTACTCTCATCTTCTTCCTCTCCGAAATTCTCCTTCGGCCCTAATTTCTCTCCTGGTTCTTCCTTAACCCTCTCCTTTTCCTTTTTCTTCTTCGCTTCCTCCACTTTCTGCTGCTCCTCCTTAAGTTCCCTCTCCGTCTTTTCCTTGGCTTTTTGAATCTGCTCCAACACTTCTTTCTTGATCAGTTCGTCGCCCTGCCCCAATGCCGCAATCTTTGCTTCTTTCTTCTTATATTCCTTCAGCTCTTCGATCTATAATAAGATGAGTATTGTACGGTGGTGTATCATAGGGAAAGAAAATAACAAGTACAGTAAAGCGTTCGGACAAACACGTGTTTGTCTGTGTTTATAAGTATATTTATAATTTTATTCAATTAGGATTTACTGTGTAATTTTTTTTATATATAAAGCCAGCGACAGACTTACAGTAACACTTATTGATTGTAATATTATGAATTGTATAGTTTATATATTACCCACTAAGCTTACCTGAGCCAGAACTCGATACTTGCAATAGCGATCATACGGCGGGATGAATAATTTTGCATTGACATTCAGATCTGACACCTGAAAATGTATTGTGTGGTTATTGATTGTTTAGAGAAATGTCCTAATGCAAACCCCGCAATGAGCACACGTATTTATTGTCTCGTTTTTGGCAGACCTTTTGTTAGGACTTTCCTAAACATCGTTACACACCGTCACAGCTCTTAGGATCTGTAAACTTTTCATATTCATATCATAGCTATGTTATCCTAATGAGTCACTCCAAATCCACAAAATTATAATAACCGTCCGTAAACAATAACTAAAATCAAATCGATCGCAAATGTGAATATACATATAGTCACATACGGTAATCCTACACAGGAGTACTAAAGACACTCCTCTTCTAGATGCACCCATGTATAGAATATCATGTGAACATATCTTTGACAGGAAATACCATATCGAACTAACAGCAGAATGGAAAGACTACTCTAACATCCAAGAAGTTAGGATACTGGACACTGCCTTTTAAACAAACACCTGTACACAATTGGTATAACAGACAGCCCCTTGTACAGAGAATGCATGGAGGCTGAGGAAACACCACAGCACGTTCTTATGGAATGTGTAAGTGTGGCCGACCAACGGGAGAAACTTCTCCATTCCCCGGCGTCCCGACCAGAAGCATGCAGCAGCCTACGGAGGCTGCTAGCGTTCTGGGAGGATCTGGGATGGATGGAGTAGGGAGGCAGACGCAGTAGAAGGACGCACAATGGCCCAATCATGAGGCTAAGTGCGGTGGAGCCCAGACAAACTAACTAACTATACATATAGTCATACAATATACTCATGCCATGAGGCAAAAGATCACAATTTTCCAGTTGTTATGATCCAAACATACTTCTCTAGCTTCCTTGAGCTACTTCGTCTACGATCTTTCAATATATCATCTATTTATGCAACTATGTTCGTCTAGGTCGGCCCATTCATATTCGTCTTGGAAATTTCTTTCGTCAATCGTCTTTTTTCCATCTGTTCTACGTGCCCATTTAAGCATCCTGTCTCAATTTTTGTCACATTGCACATTTCACTTATTACAATATTTCGTAATTTGTTCTTCATCGTCACTGCTGTCATTCATCTCAAAGCTTTCATTTCCACTGCATTCATTTTGCTTTCATTCATTGCCACACCCACCATTCACGTAATATACGTAAGCGTAGGAATCAGCAGCATGCTTCCATGCTTAGCCAGACACTCCTAATTTGACATAGTTTCTTAGAGTAATAACTCTTCTTTTAAGAGTAATAACTCTTCTTTCAATATCGGACTCGTACTTACCATCTCCTGTTAATATAGATCCCAGATACACAAACTACTTACTCTAAATATGCGTTTCCGATCATATCTTTGTATTTTGACATCTTTACATATCTTTCAAATATCATCTCATTCCTTTTCTTTGATCGTAATACGTAACCATGTCCTGTAACTCCTCCGCCTCCTTCATTCTCAATTCCCTTTTATAATTGTTCAATCTTTTAAGCAGTCATCGATAAATATGTTGAACAGTCATGGCGAGGCTACGCATCCCTTTCGCGTGTTTTGTAAAATGATTCATATTTGTATAAAGACCATATCTATCATTACATAGTATAAAACAAAGTCGCTTCCCGGTGTCTGTATGTATGTATGTAGCTATGTATGCTTAAATCTTTAAAACTACGCAACGGATTTTAATAAATAGGTATATTCAAGAGGAAGGTTTATATATATAAAACATGCACAATGTAGTAGTGGAACACTTTCAATTTTTGAGATTTCTAATGTGATGTCGTAAATCAACTCACTTTTATGCGCTTATATTGCAAACGCTCGCCAAACCCTACGAGATTGGTCAAAATGATGTAATACAGTATTACATCATTTTGACCAATCTTTTGTAAGTACAACTTACAAAAGTCCACAAAAAAGTCCGCGATGTAAAGTATATGTCTATCTCTTAGGGATAACCAACCATAACCATTTTTTCGTTGCACCCGTGCGAAGCCGGGGCGGGTCGCTAGTTCATTATAAAATATATATTTTTAATGCATTTAAAGAACTCACGAAGGGTTTAGCGCACGGGGGTGGGGGCGGCGACAGCGGCGGCGATAGCGGCGGTGCGGAGGGCTTGAAGGCCGGCACGTCCGGGCACAATCGCGAGGGCGTGGCGCTGCCTGTATGCACCACGGGCTCCAAGTCCAGCGGCAGCTCGTCACTGCAACCACCACACTCAATAAACGACGGTTCAACTCAATCGGATATTACACAGTGTTTACTTGCATTTATTATTTTTAACAACTATGATTTTGGCGTTTTGTTTTGCGCCACAAAATAAATTTACATTTCACAGAAGATATTTATTTTTACATTATTTTTGCAAATTAATGTTCAAATTTAGATTACAGTATTTTATACACGATTGTCTTATAAGAGTCATTATTGACTTTTGAACTATGACTTCTAAACTATGTTATTACTTAGTTTAACATCTATTGACTTGTGCATATAAATGTCATACAATACTTGGTTATTAAATAAATAAGGAAAACGTTGGTATGGAATATGCGACATTATTTAAAATCTCCATACAAATTTTCAAATTTATACTTAAACCGCTTATTTTATTCAGGATTATCGTGTCAAAAACATTCCCACCGAAAGGCACGAGCCTGTCTTGCCTAAGCTGACCTAGTACGGACTTATTTCTTCTGACACCTGAGAAAAAAGAAGGTTGCTACATGTCTAATAATTTTCTTCACCGTAGGATTGGCAGATAAATGTACATATGAAAGGACAAAGTTATTTGTGTACCTCAAATGCATTAGTAACTAAGAGTATTTTTTTAACTGTGTATTGTGTACTACTTTTATTTATAAATTTTTACACTAATAAATAAACTTTAATTAATTACTAATAAATAAAGTTTAAGAGAGCCCAATTATTTCTTGAGAAACTGCAAATAAATCTGAAAATGCGTGTAAGGAAACGTATAACTTCTCTCTTTTTCGAACGTTGTTTGAAATTTCATTATCCGTTGACATTGACAGGTGACAGCTGAGTTTTTTTTTTTGTAGTGTTAAATCTTAAACAGTACGCATCAATGTTTTAAAAAATGAGTTTAAACGTTGTGTTAGTTGTTTTAATTTAATTACTTTGTAAATTGTAAAGTGAGATACAGCTTGTTAAAAAAGTGTAGAAACGGAACTAACTTTTTTGTATGATGGCAACATTCGTAAAACTGTATTACTAATCTGTAATTTATGTAAACAAAGTAATTAAATTTTATTTTGCTATTCGTAATTATTCATTACAACTATATATTTGTTAAAAATACGACAGAATATATTAAATATGAATAAAACAATCAAAAGCTTTACCAGAGAAGTGATCTTTCATGTTTATAAGAGATGTCTACTTTACTTTTAGGGTTGCTACATTAAACAACAGTGGCGCCCCTATTTATTTCTACTGTATTTTAACAAACTGTACGTTAGAAGTTTAGAATTTTTATGATTAAATCTTAATCTCTTGAACTTTATTAGAATATAACGAGGTAACTTAATATAGCTTAAAAATTAAAACTTATCTAATTTTTGTTTATGTTGTCAATACAATATTTCATTCTTGCCATGTAGTTATGCTTTCTAGAGAAATAAAAACCTATATCGATAAATTAAACGTGCTTAATATAATATAATGATTTTTTAAGATATCGGTTTTATCTGTTGGTAATAATTTTGACCCAACTTTTTTCTTCATTAATTAAATGATTTCCCTTTTACATTTGAAGACCGGTGTCGAAACCAGCTCGATTGACGATTTGTTACTATTACTTTGCAATTATTAGTTTTTAGATGTTTGAATCAAACAGTGTTCCCAATGACTGCTACCAGGCCTTTATTATCTGTGATATCGTTTGTTCCAAAGTCCATTTTATTGTTTCGCAGATGATCCAACGTTTTTAGTCAAGGCAAGAATTAAAACAATGCGTTACCGCCTCGACATCATGTTGCTTAGTCATACATATATTACAGTTCAAATATGTTAAATCGTGAAATGTTTCTAACACCACATAACTGTTTTAAAATTAAAGCTTTACCTTGTAGTCGAATATGGAGGATTCTAAATTGAGATTTGAATCACATTACAGCTGTAGAAAAAAGTCATGCAAGACTCTTGTTTTCGTTACGAGATTAACGTTTCGTTACCAAAAATATTAACTTGCCTAAAACCTTATAATTCTGATGCCTTCTACGTTCATAGTCATTTTAATATGCATCTCAGTATTAGAATTCTAACTATACACCACTAATCGTCTCACAAATAACCAAAATTTTTAGATAATTCTAAATCTGGCTTTTCAGTTCGGTGACATTTAAATCAAACCAACTACCGTTGTAGACAGTCAGTCATATTGAACTATGTAGAATTGATCTTCTCAGCTAAATTATATTTGAGGTCTCAGCTAATTAATAATATCTGTATTGACGTCATCTACTTATCTGAATATAAACATACAGGTTTGGTAGTGTAGGCATTTTAGGACTGTTAAATAATATATTTAAATCTGATATAGTATTTATTGAGTCACGTTCTTTCATACAATTTATTCAATAACTATATCTGTAACTATATTATAAAATTATATTTACGTAGATTTCTCATAGCTGTTGCCATATCCAGCTCAATTTTCGTTTATTTTTGCTTTATAATCAACCCGTACATTATTGTTCATCTGTTTTCATTTATAGTTGTTAATTTGCAAAATAAATGAAATAATACACCATACTTCAAAAATTTTTCTATTGACATTTTCGTGTTAGAAAAACACTCTTTTGTGTCCCACAACTTTTAATGAAATTATTATGATACAATGCTTACCATTTTGCTTAGTAACGACGACATATTTGCTTAAAAATAACTCTCTTATAAAGTATACCTATCTTATAAGTATAGTACTCTCTTATAAAATAAGTCTTATAAAGTTTTTCACCTCGAAAATATGGCTTATACACTATTAAAAAAATAGGTTGGTGAAGGTAGGATAATTAAATCTAACATAAAATGCACTTATTATCAGTAACTTACAATAATACTTAATCTAATTAAAGGAATATAATTTTAGAAGCTTAATGAATGATATTGATAATAACAAAAGTGTAGTATTTCAATATTACAAGTTGTAGGGTACATAAAAAAAAGTAGCAAATACTAATTCGTTCTGAAGGGAAATAAAGAAAATATAAAATTACGAATTTTCACAACTTATTGAAACTCCATATTCGGCCCGCCAAACACATGCAGTCTCCTGGTACAGAAAAAATCACAGGATACTTAGTTTTATATTTTTAATTATTAAATAATATGTTAATATGTCCAAGGAAAGTAGTTGGTTTTACGAAGATACTCTGACCATTTGATGTTATAGATTTACTATTTAGGTCTAAGAAAAGCATAAAGATAACATAATAGTTATTTATGCAACTATTGTATAATCAGAGATATTAAAACACGAATGTCGGTTTATCACACTCGGCTACGCCTCGTGTGAGTGTGAGTGTTTTAATACCTAATTACAACAGTTGCATACAAGACTTTATCTACAATCATGATGTGAATCCTCGGAACAATAGAATCTTCGGAAATATTCACTTAAATTACATGCTATAGAAAGCATATTGATCTAAGATAACAATTTGTTAGAAATTTACTTTGCTGCTTTAGAAATATCTGGTGGTGTGTCATCAAAGCTAGAACCACTCATTTTTGTAAACAACGCACACAGTAATTGTTTGTTTGCGATTTCCAATATTCGAGTGAAAAAATGGCGGGAAATAACACGATAAGACGAGAATCCGAAATTACAAATTAGTCTACAATTTATTGTTCGTTTTTCAAATTTTTTGCGATCTGGTGGTGAAAATGTCATTGCATGAGAATGTTCTTTTTTGAAATTCATAATATCACGCGTTTGGATGACATAATAATCATAATATCATTGAGTGTTTTAATGTTGGCAATAAGCTAATTGTTATAGGTTCTTTTATAGAGGATTAATAGCATGATAGTAGATGGTATAATGCTCATAATATCATTCGAGTGTTTTAATGTTGGCAATAAGCTAATTGTTATAGGTTCTTTTATAGAGGATTAATAGCATGATAGTAGATGGTATAATGATCATAATATCATTGAGTGTTTTAATGTTAGCAATAAGCTAATTGTTATAGGTTCTTTTATAGAGGATTAATAGCATGATAGTAGATGGTATAATGCTCATAATATCATTCGAGTGTTTTAATGTTGGCAATAAGCTAATTGTTATAGGTTCTTTTATAGAGGATTAATAGCATGATAGTAGATGGCATAATGATCATAATATCATTGAGTCTTTTAATGTTGGCAATAAGCTAATTGTTATAGGTTCTTTTATAGAGGATTAATAGCATGATAGTAGATAAATAAAAATATGTACACTATATACACATATAAAGTGTTGCGCGTGTTGAATGAAATGCACCCTTACAAGAAATCGTCGTAGGACATCATGTCGTGCACGGGGTACAAGAAGATTGGCTGCATGTGCACCATGGTGCCGACGCTGCTCGGCATCTGGAACAGCTGCGGCTCCAGGGGCAGCTCGCGGCACTGCCGACAACCACTTCTACTGTATTCTCCCGAAACTATCTTAGTTCATTGTTTACCAAAGGAGTAAAACACAATTGGGTAGACGACAATTTTTTAAATTCAATATATAATAAGAGTACTCTTTTAAGTGAGAAATATTGTAGAACCAACAGTACACCTGCACCTATTACTTTCGAAGATACATCGCCATGTTTGCGGCGCTGTCGCGGGTCGCTCAAAAACGCTCCATACTAAAAACACTGCAACCGTGACGTCATAACTAAGTAAACTTGCCTAATTTGTATGAGCGTATAAACAAATTTTAAAATAACTTTGTTATTTGTACGTTTATAGGTATACTTTCTATATAATTTTTTTTTTACATTTAATGTGAGAATGGTAAAAATGTGTTCGTTTCATTAGAATTACGTAAATAGTAATTGCTCATTTTTTAGAAATCTAAAAACAATATAAATCAATAATTAAACTGAAAGTTCTATATTGACATACTTTCATGAGATATAAATTGCTCAAATCAGATAATTATTGTATAAAAACGGCCATAATCAGTTGTAGTCGTCTACCCTATTCTAGTCGAATCCTGGAGACGAATTTTTGAAACAATAGAAAACCAATTCGCATTCGAAATCGTGAGATTCGTATACGAATTATCGAATTCACTATTCCTGAACTTTCATTTCGTGCGTTTTGCAACGGCTGGTTCAACCCACTCGTTTTTGATTTCTACTAGTAGAATATCCAACACTGAAGTGACCTTCACAGTGATCCGTTTCACGTGTGGGTCATCGCCGGTTTTTTGTTTTTGTTGTTGTGATTCTGAATTTTTTTGCATAAAACGGAATTTAATTAAGAATTTGTTTTTAATGACCACACTGAATTCGAGTGATTCAAAAATCAAAAAAATTGTAAGCAGTAGAAAATAATTTCGCGCACGATTTGTATTCGTATTCGAATTCCAAATTCACGTATAATGATTCAAAAATACGTCCTCCTGAGCGCACGCAGTATTTCACTCGTGCTTAAAATAGTGCTCCTAAGGTTGTCACTACTCTGTCACTCTCTGTGAGAAAATAATTGAGACGTTTGAGTAAGAATACACATTTATTTGATTTACAAATTAAGCCCGCGCACATATTCCTTCTGATACCAGTAAATATTTCATACAATGTTCGCGATTAATCTCTTTGGTGTTTGAACTTTTACCTACAAATATACACATTCTAAATACAACTTACACTACACACATAGACTTTTAGTCCATGAAGGTTAAAAAAGTATTTTGGTTCCTACTTACGGAAAAACAAGTAACAAATTTTGAATAAATATGATAAAAATATTTTTACCCTACTCCTAGCCTTAATGTCAGAAAGAATTTGAACGGATCGTATTAAACTAATCTTAGTTCCCGTACAACCTCACTGAGAAGAACGAGCCTACCCTAAATATGTTAAAGTAAATAGAGTTTAGTCGATTTTACAAACATCTTTGAATGTCTTCGTAGGTGTACGTGCAGGATAAACATAATTTGAATTTTATTCAATTTAAAGATACTTTTTACTCTTATTAAATGAATTAATTTTTCCCTAAATACCAGTAAAGAATAGGAAAAAATGACAGAATATTTACGTAAATTTTAATTAGTATTTCTTTTGAGTAATATATAAATATGTAAAAATATATTGGCATTGTTTAAGCATAAGATCCTATATTCCTGAAAACAATTCTTAATTTGTATAATTACATACCGTTAGCAGCATTCGATGAATGGCGACCGTGTTTTGCTTGACGAATGGCGGGGTCGGGTTGCAAAGCGCACAAACGCCCTGTAACTCTCGGGGCAGCGCTTCCGCCAGAGTGATTAACATATGGTTTGGAATCAGGTATCTGTCACAGAGATTGGTGATGAAAAAAAAGTGATGTTTATAAGTATTTTCTTTGCAACTTGTTTCATGTAAGTGTCCATGAAAAATACAGGTTCTACTTTTAGTTCAACTTAACTCTTTGTTTAACATACGAGGGTCCGCTGATAAGTCATAAATGATGCTGTCTGATATGGATTTATATTCCATTGGTATTTTGTGTTCGAAATTCATTATGTTAATTTGTCTCCTACAATTTTTTGAACATACTGATTAGTAATGAACAAAATCGAGCAGCGTTGCGCTTTGGTTTTTGACTAAACAAGCAAATACGCCTTCGCAGATCTGAGAGAGTATGTTGTGTGCTTGACAATGTACGAGTATAATTTTCGTAGCAGACGAACTGTATACGTGTAGTCAACCATTAGGATATAGTTTATGAATTGACCTTGAATGTCTAAGGTTAGAGGAGGAGGTTTCATCTTCAGGTTGTTGACTGCATTTCAGATCGAGACTAGTCTCAAATATTGCGAGAAATTTTTGAACACGAGTCGAGGGAAATAGGAAGCATTAATTTTTTGAATGTAACGAGAGTTGGGTTCAACTTTGAGTCGTGCAAAGTGAGCAAATTCATCGCCAGGTAGACAGAAAATGTTTTTCTCATAGATTACTCACTATAGGATAGTACAACTATAATTATTACTCAAACAACTCAAAAGGTTATTTTTAAAATATAACAAAGGCACATCCTTCAAAAATAATATAATATAATAAGGTAACGTGTGGTCACCGAGGAAAAGTAATTTAAAAATGGCAAACTTTTTGTAATCTTATTACAGATTTAGGGTTTTTGTATTTTTATTTTGCTATATGACTATGCTATGCTTGCTTGCTAAGCTATGCTTCATGCTAAATTCATAGGTCAACGAAAATACCTCTATAGGTTTCTATATTTCCTTGCGAGAGTAAATGAAGTGATTTTATAAGGGGTCCGACTATATAAGTCGGAGTACAGAACCCTAAAAATTGTGCTGTGGCAGTCTCTTTCGTATTTGGTAGCTAGCTTATCAGCCGAACCTTGTACTGTGTATCTTGATAATCATCTCGTTTATCTCGTATTGGTTCCGGCACTCACATAATGACATATTAAAATCTTTAATTATTTTTACTCAAGTTGTCATTCTGTGTTCCTTGGTATTGTACCCTAAATGTGTATGTTCCATAAATATATTACTTATTTAATTAGTAATTTAAAAACATAATTATGATTTATTTTTATTTTTTTATATCACGTCGGTGGAAAATGACTTACGGCTTGCCTGATGGTAAGCAGTAGCCTATGGACTCATGCAACTCCTGTTTATGGGCCTCAAATATTTAAGCTGTTGCAATAATTAATACTTTAATGAACCTGTTTACACTATGTGTTGTTTGTGTGCTATTATGAGTATATTAACTATTAAATTACAAGAGATTCTGGGATTAAGGTACAGTTTTTCATTTTATCATTATTAAGTCTATGAAGATAAAAACTATATAAGAATCAAAAGAAGAAATAAGAATATATACAGACTTTTCAGAGCCCTCCAAATATTATTTTAAACATATAAGTAGTTTTCTCCGACCGGAAATACTAATAATTTCGTAGGTTAACAGACTCAAAATTGAAACCAGTTTACAAAGACACTCCTAGGCAGCTGTTAATACTAAGAAATGATAGCTAGCTGTAGACGTAATGGCGATCAATAGATTGCTGCGTGGTTGTTTATACAATTTTTTCGGGAAGGAGATTATACCAGGATTGGTTTGTCTTACCTATTTCTGTCGTATAATTCCTTGTTCTGGCATAAATAGTAAAATAGGAAGTGAAATTACGGGGTTCAATGATTTTACATTTTAAGTCCCATGTTCACATTGTTTACACTGTAGATTTTGTGAGAATAGCAGATTTGCAGCGATACTCAAAAAAACCACTAAAACTAGTAGGCTACTAAAACCACTTTACATTAGGTAGGCAGTCTTTTGTTTCTGAATATACAATTTAAAAAGTAATGAGCAGTTTATTTAATTTATAAGAATAACAATAATTAGAGCCTACGGAATTTCCACTTCTGATAAACACACATCTGAAAATACTTTTCATCGATCCTGTAACATTCTGTATAAGGAAGAAGAATAAGAAGATAAAAAATAGAACTTAATTTATATGAATAAAAACAATTAATAAAGAAATATACAATATGTCTAGAGAGGGTTAATAAAACAATCAATATTTTAAACAGCTCATTCCTGTTTGAGTTATAACTCTATGAGATATTAAAACAATATTTCGTCCATTCGACACTTTGTACAGAGTGTTGTTTGTTGCATAGAGTTTCTTTTAAGAAATATTAATATTTTAAACCACTCTACTTTTTTTTTTGTGAAACGGTAAGAACTCGTTTAAACTGATTTATCACATCGAATAGAACACAAAAATCAACACCAAAATCTGATGAAATGCGTTGCTTTTTAAAATATTGCAAATATCTTTATATTTAACTATCAATTAAAATTATATGTACGTTGTTTGTCTAGTCAAAATAGCACATATATAGCACTGCCGGGGTTGTACTGAATAATTTTTATTTTACTCACGAGGTGCTTTCGTCAAGTTCCCTGGCTTGTTGGTCACGCCACTTAAACAGCATCTTAAGTGCCGCCATTTGCTGGACATTGAATGACTTTTTGGAGCGCAGATACAGCTCCATGTGGCTGTCCTCTCGCAGTACTGACTTGTTGTATGTCTGTGATTCACACAAATATATAAACAATTTAAACATCCATAGGTCGCTGGTTCAGGTCCGGCTCGAAGGACCAATTTAATGTGCCAGACAATATTTCGGGTGGTGGTTTGATTCCCGTGTCCGGACATTAAAAATGTTTTATAAAAGTGGACTGTATAATATTTAATTAAACTAAAAATTTAATTTTTTACATCTTATTTTCCTAGTCCTCTACTATATTTATTTATTATTATACTATATTTATTATTTTTTTTTTATAAACTTTGAATGTATTCGTCCAGCGGTAACGTTTTACTTCTTAGAGGCGGCTGCTTTCTTGGCGGCGGCCGGTTTGGATTTCGGCGCGGAGGCCGCCTTCTTAGGTTTGGGCGCTTTTGTCTAATCATAAGACAAAAAATATCCAACGTCTACTTTTAAAAATGTTGTACTTTCAATATAAACTTTCAACCCCTATTTAACCTTCTGCGGTTTTTTTCGCGTTAATAAGTAGCTTTGAACTGCTGAGTTCGGAGTGTAGTCTACGATAGGGACAGGTAAATATTTGTACTTAGTTAGCTTAGCTTAAGGTGAAAGATGAATTAAATAGTTATATATAAAATCAAGTCGGACAGCCTTATAATATATTTACTTAAATTTCAGTATTAGGTCCTTACATATGAAATTTGCGTTTTGTCGTACTGACCACTTTGATCTGAAATATCTTCTCTTTGATTAAAAACTCCAAATTCAAATTTACAAATTCATTCAGCTGGCAAATTTGAGTTTTGAAAACAGTCATTCATTTGTTTCTTCCTCATTATTTTTTTCTATCGCGTCGCTTATTACCGCACGATGGAAAACATGTAATATCGGTGTATTTACAAGTAGAACTTGTACTCGTAAATATACCGTGGCACCAGTTCTGCAGAAACAGCTTGAAGGATTAATTATGTGTACGGGGTTGGTATCGTAAAAGAAAGCGCGTTACGTTTTTGGTTTCAACGTCTTCGTTCTGGAAATTTCGACCTTCGGAACCCAAACCATGAAGACCAAAGTAGAAAATAAAGTATTAAAGGCCATTGTGTAAGTGGATCCATCACAAAGCACTTGAGAAATAGCTGCAGGCTTCGAGGTAAGTGAGAAAACTGTATTAATTCACTTGATTTAAATTGGGAAAAATATTAGAACGATGGGTGCCTCATGCATTGATTGAATCAAACTTGCAAACGCGCTGCTGTGTTACTCTATTACTTATGATGAAAAGTGGATACTATATACGATAATCGGAAGGGTTCGTCGCAATGGCTGAACCCTGGAAACGCAGCTAAATCCTGTCCTAAACGAAAATTGACTGAGAAAGAAGTGTTGTGTTGGTGGACTAGCGCCGTTGTCGTTCTTACAGGGCTTACTTTGGACTAATTGGTTTAAGTATAAGAAATATTTATTTATATTAGTGTTGCCCAAATTCAGTCTTGGTCTTGTTCTTGCATTTTTGCAAGATCAAGGACAAGACCGCGTATTTTTTTGCAAGAACAAGACTAATCCGACAAGACTCTTGCGTCTTGCGTCAAGCTAGGACTTAGAGCTGTTTCACGGAGTAGTGTTATACCTAATAACAGTTCGGTGTATAGGTACGCTTAGGAATTCTATGAGACGCAAAAAACTGTATCAAACAATATGAAAAACTGGACCTATGCGCATTACGACCAATACCACAAATATACATAGCGAATAAAAAAATGTCTATTAAAATCAAACAGAGTGCATGCATAGTTTTGTTTTAACCATCGGCACTTTGATCAGGAGACGAATTTTTGAAACAATAGAAAACCGAATTCACTATTTCTGAATTTTCATTTCGTGCGTTGTGCAACAAGTGGTTTAACCCACTCGTTTTTGATTTGTATTCGAATTCCAAATTCACGTATAATGATTCAAAAATACGTGTCCAGCATCGGCATCAAAGGTTTTGTACTGACTTCTCAAAGAAATTTGCTGCTTTTCGGAAGTATATGGTGATGATACACGCGCCGGCGGCTTCTATTGAAATCACATACAACAAATGTTGCCGCCGCGCCGAAATCACAACATTTGACACTATGTATTTGATTGCCGCCACAGGGCCTTTTTTTATCTTTTTGTTCCCCTGAGGAAAATGCATTAAATGCATACCCCGGCTGTGGCGAGCCGGCAGTTATGTGGGGCTCTCCTCCCCAGAAGGGGGAGGCCTAACCACTAAAAACCTCAGGGATGGCCTTCCTCAGGCATGTGGGGAGGCCCCGGGATTGCCAAGTGACTTCCGGGAACACCTAGCCTCCGCTCCCCTGCCGATACAGGGGAGCCCTCCTCGGGGGATGCTACAATACCTTCCCTGATCTCCGCGACCGAACGCCACAGGGCCTAGTGTCGTGCCGTCCCACTCACGCTAATACTATTTAATATATAAGCGAGCGAGACGGTACGACACGAACTTCAATTTTCGAATTTTAAAAGTTAATTTGTTTTTTACATGTAAGCTTATAAAGGGTAAATGTTTATTAAGAAACAGTTACTTCCATGGAAAACAGCATATAGCTCAGTTGACAACTATGTGGCAGTTGATTTGTCGAATTTCTTATCAAACCAAAATCAAAATTAACTTTATTCAAATATGACTTTATAGAAAGCTCTTTTGAATCGTCCAATTTTTTCCCCTTACCATTCAGGACTTATTTTTTAGCTGATAAGAAGAAAGGGCGCAAGAAACTTATCAGCATTAATGATGCCGTTATCATACAATGTATATATGTGTTTACAATTTATACTGGAAAACAAATATTTACAATTTAGAATGTAATATCTTCTAATCAACACCAAGCATTGGCGTTATTTAAATAATCATTGACTTTGTAATAGTCCTTACTCATTAGCGTATTTTTAACATGTACCTTGAACTTATGAAAAGGCATTCAGCTACACTATGTGTAATCTTGTTATAAAAATTTTAACATTCAACAAATCTTCAGACATTTATTAATCTGATTGGCCTTTACTATGACTATGTTAATTCAAGCTCACAATGTTCCAATTCTAATACGTTTTTCTAAGATCTCAAGTAAACTTTAATAAATAGCAATAGTCTAATAGGTAACTAACTGCAAGACTTGAAAGAGAGAGTCTGCAAGACCAACACCAGGTGTATTGGCGCAAGACCAAGACTGGCTAAGTCTCGTCCTGTTCTTGCATTTGGGCAACACTAATTTATATATTAATAATTAAGTAAGATATAACATTCCAACATTGTTTTATTTAAGTTTAAAAATGCTATTGTTCCAATTAAAATATAAACATCGAGAGTAAAAAAGAAGTTATAAACCGTTCCTTACCGTATTGCAGACTTGGCGACTTCGTTCGAATACCGATAGCAGACGGTCTAGCTTGCCCTGCTCCAAAGCCAGTAGGTCACGACGCATGCAGCGCCAGATGAAGAGCAAGTAGTGTGTGTCACTGCGAGCGTATGTCACCATCTCATCGGGCAAAGGACGGATACGCCAGTCAGCCAGTTGGAATCTGCCAAAACATTTAACTAGTGAACAAAAATTAAACATGCAAAGCTCTTGGTAGCCTCACAAAAACCATATACCTCATGCCCATATCACCGTAATGGGATTGAAAACCGTGAAAATATAGCAAAAAGAGAATATTAACCATTACAAAATAGCCGCCAGCGCCATCTTGAAAAAATGCGTTTAGCGCAGTGGTCAAGTAAGCGGCTTCTACGCACGGGACAGATATTTTGTATAACCTATAAAAAATTGTTGCGATCTGGGTGTTTGTGCATGTGAGATTTTTATGTTTGTGACTGCACCCACGACACAGGATAAAAATCCTAATGTGGGGCGACGTTTAAAAAAAGTATTTCTTTTTAGGCGGTATTTATGAGAGCGACGTATTTTATTAACCTGGTGATTTCTAGTGTCGCTATTAAGTAGGTTTATCAATCCGTTTGTATAAATGTTGTCAGAATTGAATAGTATCTGTTTGTGCGAGTATATAACAGAACTTTAAAAACATACGAGTAAGCGGTCATATGTTAACACTACGTTATAAGTTTTGGTTGGTCTACTACTGAAATGCCCATTTCCAATACAACTGATATTAATGAGGCATTTCAACTTAAAATCCATGGTGACAAATTATCTTTGGGTTCCGTTTTTTCTTTTGAGATACGGATAGCCGTTTTCACCAACTATGTCTTAGCTTAGGCGACTCCTAAGAGACATACTGTCTCACTCTTTTCAGTTAATATAAAAAGTGACAGCATGTCACTTAGGAGTCGCCTAAGCTAAGACAAGGTTGGTGAAAACGGCCAGGAATCCTATAAACATTTACATTCGACCATAAAATGTATATTTTGTAGTGAAAGAAATTGTTAAATCTTTTGTGAAATCAGATTAATTGTTTTTTGTCAGATATGCTTTATGTCATTAAGGGCATTCAAATTACTATAATAATGGTCATTTCCGCTGTGTATTTCTGATGTTCGCACAGAGTATATTTACGTTTTAAGTATTAAGAGAGTCACCCCCTAACTGTAGGGAAGTAATTAATAAGCCATCCACTCGATGTATTATTATCACATTCGACACGCCAGCTAATGGAAAATTTTGCAGTGTCTGGTTGTTCTTATACAGTTACACTTGACTAATTTAGAACGATTGTGTGTGTTCGCGTTCAGTCAATTGATTTGCATTCTGCACTTGTTGTTGATAGTTCTCATTGATTGTCGTTGGTTTAATTGTATTTCTTTTTTCATTCATCTCGTTTGATTTGGAGTTCATTGTTTCGATAGTATAGTGATATATAATAAGAAATAGTGAAACGTGTGAGATCATTTAACATTTGACCTATTTAATTTAAATACTCATCCCAAACAGACACTGGACCGCGTGTGGTAAGGTAAGTGGTTACATTCACCTATAATTTTCAGCAATCATCGTTTCAGGATGGAAATCCCACCGCCACCCACTCTCCCACCTCCCACGCTAGTTCAATGCGGGTTGGTGAATGGCGCCAGAGGCTCATCTGTTGGCAGGGTGCGGGCAGGTGTGGATGGCTTGGATTTCATCAGATGTAAATCCGAAAATGTTACACCCATGCAATATTTATTTGTATGGCAACTACCACAAAAACCACAATGTATGTATTGTCGTACCATTTAAATCTGAACACAGCAATGCGACCACTGGTATAGCTATTACCTCTAGATTTTGTTTATTTATGTTGTATAAAGTGTGTAAGATCTTTTCTTGTGTTGGCTGTAAGAGATTACTTTAAGAGATAATCGAAGCTGTGTTATACCAAAAAGTATAATATAATGTCATCTTGGTTTTAATGTTTTACAGTGTTTTGTTGATTACGTTTTTATATTAGTGAATCTTAATTTAGAACATTCAAAACAGGAATTTAAAAAACAATAATAACTTTTACGTTTATAATATAATAACTACAGTGAAAACCGTTTATAGCGACATCGTTTAGAACATATACCGGTTAAATTGACCAAAATCAAAGGTCCTGGCTGAATGCTATATGACCGCCTTATCAAAAACATTGGTTTTTACGACATTGTTTACTACGACATACGGCATTAAGCGACCACTTGAATAATGTTTTCGCAGAATTATATCTGTAGACCGACAGCTCAGTTGTATTGTAAATAATTTGAATAGGTAACAGTATCCACATCTGGCACAGTATAATGGTCAATGGCTATTATCATAAAAGTAAGCAAAGTTTAGGGTCTTTTGTAATTCTTAAAAACAAAGCACATGCATGCCGTAGCCTCAAGGCCCGCTTCGTCATATCTCTTAAGTCAGTTTGTTACTTATCTTTAGTTTACACAAGAAGCACCAAAACATATTGTCGAGTTAACTGTGAAAAATGTAACATGTCGCAAACAAAAAGAAAACAATTCAATATCGAAGTAAAATCGCGTTTTATTTCAAAGCTAGAGAAAGGAATTCCAAACAAAGACCTGGCAAAAGAATATGGTGTATCAAACTCGACAATTTCAACCATTTGGAAAGAAAGTAAGAAAATTCAAAACCTTTATGACAAGATTTTTTTTAAAATGAAACGAGCCAGAACAGCGCGGCATACGAAGATTGAGGAAACTTCGTTAAAGTGGTTTAAATATCAAAGGACAAATAATGTGCCAATAAATGGACCAATTCTTTCACAAAAAGCAAACGATTTTGTTCAACGTTTTGGTGATGATTTTGTTTACTCGTCTAGTTGGATTCAACGTTTCCGGGCTCGATATAGCATTGTCGGCGGGAAAATGAGTGGTGAAGCTGCCAGTGTGAATAAAGATGGCGTAGAAGAACGGACGACGCAATAATGGCCTACATTATGCGGAGGCTACAGTTCAGAAGACATTTATAATGCGGACGAAACCGGACTTTTTTACAATAACACCAGACAGGACTTTAAAATTCAAAGGAGAGAATTGTTCGGGAGGAAAAATGTCCAAGACGAGACTAACGATCATGGTTGCAGCAAATATGACAGGATCCTGTAAAAGGAAGCTTTTAGTGATTGGGAAATCTAAGAAACCAAGATGCTTTAAAAATATACGCTCACTACCGGTAACGTTTGAAAACAATGTGAAGTCATGAATGACATCGGAAATTTTTGAAAGATGGTTACGAAACTGGGATGCTGAATTAAAAGCAAAGAATAAGAAAGTTCTTCTTTTAGTTGATAATTGCCCTGCTCATCCGACTGTTACTAATCTGAAGTGCATTAAACTCGTGTTCTTACTACCAAATGTTACATCTGTACTGCAACCTATGGACCAAGGTGTAATAAGATGTTTAAAATCTCATTATAGAAGACTGCAGGTGTTAAATTTAATACAAAGCATTGACAGTAATAATTAGAACAGCTTTACGGTTCTCGATACCATCTTAATAATATCAGAAGCATGGGAAAAAGTTTCACAAAAAATTATAACTAACTGTTTTGGGCATACGTGTGATCTTACCAGTTTTATGAACCTCAGATGATGTGATTGACGATGATGAAGAGGACAATATTTCTTTGGCTCAATTAGCCCAAAAATTACGATCAGCTTTATCTACTATTGAAGCAGACGAGTTTATCGATGTAGATTAGTCTATTGCAATTTGTGCAACAGCTACGGAGGATGATAGTGAAGTTTAAGAGGACAATGAAAACGAACAGAAAGACGCAGAAGAACAGTTTACAGTGCCAACTTTGATTGACAGTCTCAATGCTGAGTGTATTACGAAATATTGTAATTTTTAATGAACAATTCCACGTGTAGGAAAATTGTGACGATACGCTGATTAAAATCTAATGTGAATTACAAAATGTGTATGCACGACAGAAGTATAACAAACAAACTAAAATTATTTGTTATATTGTTCTTTTATATTATATGTTTGTATATTTATTGAAGTAAACAAAATGTGGTTTAATTTCCTACATGAATATACATACATATTTTTCAATTAATACCTGTCATTGATTATTACAACTATCGGTTTTTACGACTAAATACGAGTAGTCCCTTTGATGTTGTTATAAAAGATTTTGACTGTATTACGTTTTTATATTAGAGAATCTCAATTTAGAACATTCAAAACGGAAGTTTAAAAAACAATAATAATTTACTTTTATGTAATATATATTATGTAAGTGAACCTCATGACACCAGGTATTTTGTTATTCCAATCGCTTGTATCGTATCGTCATAAATTGTATAGATTCGCGAACGCGCTTCACCACATGTACATAAACTTGAGCTCCTTTACGTTTTGTACTATTGGTATGTTAACTCACTGCAATAAATGTTTGCAATGTAAAACATTTCGATATAAAATGTAATTTGTTAAATATTTAATAGCATTATATTACTATCTAGTCACATGTAGTGATTGCGATCCGGCGTCATTTTTCGTCCGGCCGGATACGACCGGATTGATTAAATCAAGATGATTTTCGCTTTTTAGTACAAAATAAGTGAGTTAATCAAGTGTCACTGCACTTATATGTAGGTAGTTTATAAAAAATAAATCACAAATATATAAAATTGACTTTATGTCCTAACCAATATTAAAACACATATATAATAAGAAAACAATTAAAATTTAGTAGTATAGGTAACTAGTAATAATTTTACGAAGTAAGGAGTAGCTCAGTTTTTTTAGATTACGCTTTCACAGATAGATCAATTTATAAGTAACAATATTAATTATCAAGTAACTATAATATCTAATAGATACAATTAACCTTACGTAATTAACTGAAATGATATCTAAATCATTATTAAAGTATTTGAGAATGCTAACAAATAAGTCTTATAGGTATTTATGATTATAACAGATACCATCATGATTACTAACTGTTAGCACCGGATCCGGTCTTCGGATCCGGTATATTGGTACCGGATCCGGTAACCATGAAATGATGCCGGATTCGCCGGATTACCGGATCCGTTTCTCCGGGTTTCAATCCCTAGTCACATGTATTTACGGATTTGGATACTGACTTTTTGTCTGCGTCGATGCCGCAGTAGTGCATCAGAAGGTGCTTCAGCGACAGCGCGTTGAGCTTGAGCACGCGCGCTGCCTGGTGGGTGTCGAACAAGCCCACGATGTACACGCCGAAGTCGCGCTGTAGCCACACTACGTCCATCTCCGCTCCGTGAAATACCTGCCGTATATAGTTATACACATGTTAAAACCGAACCACGGCGGTATCACCATGTCCTTAGTAGGCTATTCCAGGTTTAAATTGAAGGTAAGAATGATAGGACGAATCGGCGCAGGTCGACCTAGGCGGACATATCTCGATCAAATCGAAGATGTCCTAAAGAAAGGCCGGGTCAAGAGTACTCGCAACCGACGAGCATGCATGAAGACGCTCATGAAAGTGGCGGAAGCAAGAGAAGTGCCAGGATCATAGCAAGTGGAGAGAGGTGGTCTCTGCCTACCCCATTGGGACAAGGTGTGACATATATGTATGTATGAAACAAATTTACGGCCCAAAAAATCTGATTCTGCTGACCCCAATTTTGAAAATAACTGACATTATCTGACCATTTCCACAGATTTTGTTTTGTAGGTGTAACGTATAAAAATAATAATTTCTCTAAATTTGGGTATCTTTAGTAGTTTTAAAAATATCAACCCACAACATTTCGATGCGTTATTTATTAGAGTTGTCACAGAGCGATAGATGTGAAATAAGACGACTTTCATTTATTAAATCAGTTTCATCCAACTCAATGGGCAACGACTTCGCAATTTTTAGAAAATCTTTGTGGCATGTTTCTGTTTTTGAAATATTATTAGTAGAGTTTAATTATTAGTTCAAAAATATTATTAGTTCAAAATACGTAGAGTTTTTGCTAATGAGTTGTCTATAGATGTTTTTAGGAAAGAGGTACAGGCAGCTGCATAATGTTTCCTCACTCTTGTCAGAAAAGACAATCGTTCATTTTCTTCAAGATGCTGAAGCAATGATTCATAAAAATAAAAATTAATAACTAGTTCGTCATAAAATCTGGCAAATCTGACCATTTTCCAAAAAAAACTGACTTTGTCTGATTTATCTGACTAGTTCGGACCCAACTATTCTATATTATGACATGGGAGAAGAGAGGTAGCGTGAAATATGTATTCTTAATTCGTCATTGCAAAGACACTGGCATCACTTTACAGCGTCAAAATAAAAAAAATTGTCAAGTGTTCATTTATCATAAAATAATTTCAACGAATTGTTTACACCTTTTCATATTTGCAACAGAACGTGCACAAGAAATCAACTATGGCTTAAACTCATATAACGTTAAATGGAGAAAGACTCATTAAATCAAGTTGTCTGTAATTCCGACTTAAAGATGAACAGTTAATATAACTATGAATATAGTAAAAATTTGCGAGGACTACATACTCCTTAAATTGTGAGTGTAATATAAGCATAATATGGGAAGCGTTTACATGAAAATTAAAGTAATTCTTAATTTTCTTGCGGCCCAAAAATGTTACAAATATTTTATCAAAATGAACATGTCTATTGCATTAACTTTCGGACCACTAAAATGTTTTACTTATTTTGATACAGTGCGCAATATTTAATTTTGCAATAATCAACAAAGTTATTGTCTCGTTTTCATAAAACCGTCACTACATTTATTATTCAACTTTATCATATAGAAATCAGACTTCTTAGCCTACTTAAAGTTCAAAACAAATTCGTTCTTTTCGTTTTACTTACTCTCACCACTGCTTAGAAACGAACACAGCGCAGCAACTATTCCATTCTACAAAAAAAAATCAGTCATAGTACAAAAAATACAGCTAACCTTAAGTTTCTTGGGGTCAGTAAAGATGACGTTCAGTTTATGCAGATGCTCCCGTACAGCCAGAGCGTCGACAATAAAGTCTCCACCGGTGTCTGTCGTGATTTGGATCAGGCACGTTATACCTGCAAATTGTTTTTAAATTTATAATAGATTCTCAATACATTTATATATATAAAAAAGGAGCAACATAAACCCAAGAGTTATGCTAGTATAGTATCCTTGCACGCTTTTTTTTAAGCAAAACCACTTTAGGTAAAGAGTACACTAAAGTTTGGTATATTTATATAATGTTTGCTAAATTGAGTCTAAGTGTATTTAAATAATATAATAACAACCAGACTAAGTATTTATATTACTAATTGATTAGAATGAATGCTTAAGATAAAATATGAATGATATTTCCAAATCGAAACCGCAATCCGAACATTGTAAATAGGGGAATAGGGACTACTAAAATATGAGAAACACAACAATTATTTTGCCACAAAGTTTAGACAGGTCAACGTCTGTCAGGTCAGCCAATTTATTTATCTTTTGGTTGCAAGGTTCTTATTAGACGGTTACTGCTGTCTATAGTTTGTGTATTCACCTGTACTTGGGTTTAAGTGCCATCTACTCAGCAGCTAGGAGTTTCGATATCGCTTTAATATTGTACTTAGGACACGCCAAAAAGCTACACATTTAACAATGTAGATCTGAAACCTGCATTCTGTTAATACATTGTTATAAACACATTGCAAGGCCGATATTCGACTAATTTCCGGTCTAAACATAACTGAAAAATCCTAAACAAAGTTGTCATAGTCTGAGATTTACCATTACCTACGCCGTATCTAACTATTTCGATAAAGTGAGAGTTTTTTGAGTCCGAATGTGCTTATTGTTGTTGCTTAAAAAATTGTTTTGTGAAAGCTTGCAAATTACATGATTACCAACTTAAAGTCACTAGCTAGCTGAAAATCAGCAAAAAATATGGTTTACATACATACATACATACTATATGTCACGCCTTGTTCCTAATGGGGTAGGCAGAGACCACCTCTCGCCACTTGCTACGATCCTGGCACACTTCTCTTGCTTTCTCCACTTTCATGAGCGTCTTCATTCATGCTCGTCGGTTGCGAGTACTCTTGACACTTGTATTTATACATATTTATTCTACATACATAATACACATAATAACACAGTTGCCGCCGAAGCCTGTTCCCTCAGCCAGCTTTTATGGGATGCACAAGAACAGGATTCTACTGTATTCTAAATACTTCAGTGCATATACATAAATGCTGATTCAGTTAGAAGTTTCAATTTAAATAGTAAACACATTGGATAGTTTACGTAATTAATACAGTTTTCCATTCGTTATATTTGATGTTAGGCATCAAAAATTACTTTTATCAAATTACCACGATATGAAGTCAACCGTTTTGTAATCTCATTTTCCATTACCTTCTCGATAAATTGTTGTGAATTTTCATGGATAACTCTGCAAGTATCAGCTCCGCAAACTAAGTTAAACTTGTTTGTATAAAACACGTTCAAGTGACGTCAAATGAAAATAATCCAAAGGTGTCAGGTCACATAATCTTGCTGGTCAATATTGAACATCGAAACAAAAGATGATATCCGCAGTGTCGAATTATATTAGTAAAAGTTTAACCCCATTTAAAAAAGTCTAACAATTAAAACATTTTCTTCAATCGAAACTCCAACATCACGAGTCGCTAAACACATTACGAAACATCAGCTTACATAAGAGTCCCGTGTTGCCGACACCTCACATTATATAATAGAAATACTATAGCTACATACAAACAAACATACACGTACTTAGTTACAATCACTTATTTAAAAAGTTACAATATGGTGGACTTTTGAATTTCAATTTAATATTTTCTTGTCATTCTCTCTCTCTACCATAAGCCATGAGCGGACAGTTCTAAGCCATATATCTTCGACTTTCTCAAGGTTAGTGTAAACAAATTAATGGGCAATCAAGCATAATTCATACTAGATCATGCTCTAAGAACTCAATATCATAACTTCATACGGTAAATTACGGTTGAATGTTTTTGAATTTGTTAAATTTGCAAGGTTACATTTTATTTGCTATATACGATACATAATATCATGCCAAATACATTTTGCACGGAAACGCATACCTAAGCACGTAACGTACGAGACAGATCGAAAGTCTACAAACGTTCACGTGACTTTTGGATAAACCGCAAGTATAATAGATAAAAGTCATAATTATATTAATACTACTTATTCAAGAATGTTAGAATGTTGTTACAATGTATTCTTTGAAATAAATACATACAGTTTTGAAAATCATAATGTTTAATTCGAATTTATATTGAAAAAAAAAACCAAAAGTTAAAACCATATAAAGTAAGGCACATTTTGTAAATAATTCCTTGGAATTACACTGAAAACTCAACCGGGAATTCACTGAATTTTCGTAGTTGTCCACAAAACTGATAACGACAAATGTTGTAAAAACGGCAAACTGTGTTGCATGAAAACTTACATGCTTACATAAAGTTTCCGGAATCAATAATCAAAAGCAAAATGTTAGTCAAGATTTATTATTTCCGAAAATTACTCCCTTTCTGTAAATGCACTTATTCATACAAATAAAGCCACTTTGAAAATATGTATTATGACAGCTCTTTCGAATTATTAAAATCATTGACCGTGTAATTGATTCTTGATTTTTGGGAATAGAAAGACACACTATGGCAGTTTCTCTAATTCCAAAACTCATTTGTCTGGCTGATCGTCCAATATGATATGTTTCTCAATAATTTACGGTAAGCAAATGGTAGTGTTCCAGTCACTATTTACTACACGATGATTTTATAAAGCAACAAAGGCACGAGGCCTGTTTCATTAAAAAGAAGCAATCGATCCACTTTCAAGTCACTTATAACGCGCGCCGTTTTTGCGCAAAAATTCTAAGTCAAATTCTGCGAGGTCCATTATGAACAGTTTTCTCTCACCCATATGTTTGTGTAGCATTGACTGTATGTACCTAATATGGCACATGTCTAAATATGGCCGGATCTCATTACATGGTGCACGGGCGAACTTCACGAATTTATCATGGAGATTGACACGAAATGAAATTAAAGCTATAAATAATTCTTCAATAAAAACAGATTAAGATCGAACGAAGCTTTGCTGAGCTCTGTCAAATTAATTTAAAATGTTAAAAATATCGTGCAACAAAAGTTTTTCTAAGTGAAATCCATCACTCTTTAAACACGCAATTTTTAAAATGACGCCACAATGTAAATCCTATGACAGTCAGATGAAAAAATTGTATTCTACGACTAATAATATTACTTTCACCTACCCTGATAAGTCCTGTAGGAGTGATGCTCTAGGTCGACAGCCAACTCGTCAACGGTCGAAAGGTGGGCAATGAGGTCGTTCACCTGTTCTTCGTTCACCACCATCGTAAATGACGTTTCGTCCAGAGACGCTGGAAATTTGGGCTCTTCGCTCATCTTGAAATATGTCAAAGAGGGGCGGTACAACTCCAGTTCAATCTTATACGGGTGTTCGTAGCTGATGACAAAACAGTATGTTATTTATAAGTATAGGTTGCAAGATAAAATAGACTATATATAAATCAAGTTTACCTACTATAAGCAATGAAAAGCAAAATTGCAAAGCATTCTTGAATATAGAATATTACTTCTGTTACACTATTTTTTGACACAAAGATTTTTGACAAAAAGATAGTTTTATCGTGGTATGTATAAAGCTCATCAATAAAACTGTGCATCTTATCCCTTATCGATCCCCTGTTCACCTCAGAGGTACACATACTTAACACTCATAATCACCAAAGCATCGTGATCAATCAAAAACATAAATGTTTGTGTACAGATTATTACAGTACATTTACGGTTTCTTTTGTTGTTGTATGTTGTTAAAAATTTCGAAGTTTCCTTAAGAAATCGTAGAAACGAATACTTATGTTACGTACTTTTTAGATGCAGTACCTTCTAGGTTTTCGGGGAAAAGTATTATAAAGATTGTGTCGCAGATATTTTATATAAACATGCGTACAATAAACAATAGCGTTAGTTTAAAAATAGGCGAATAAATTAGTAATAATGATCCCTGTTGAACACCGCAGATAATTCACTATCCCTACATCTGAACATCCCTGACAATTCACAAGTGGCTTTTAATCTTATCTGTGCTCTGACAGATTCAGAAGACAATGTGATCTCGTCCCCTTTTTTCCAGTAAAGGTAAGAGCAACTGCATTATTATCTGCAGATAATGATGCAGTTACCTCTGAACACAGCAGGATTTAAACCGTGCCTCATCGAACCACAGGCCGGTACCAAGACCACAACGCAATCGACGGTCAAGTTTT
Source organism: Scirpophaga incertulas (assembly GCA_036419045.1). Classification (NCBI taxonomy): domain Eukaryota; kingdom Metazoa; phylum Arthropoda; class Insecta; order Lepidoptera; family Crambidae; genus Scirpophaga; species Scirpophaga incertulas. The sequence continues at coordinate 13,450,539 of CM071626.1, read as the reverse complement.
CTATTTTATTTTGAAATTTATTTACAAAACTCAAGATACTATTTATATAGCAAATTCTTAAAAGAGCTTATATAATGTTATTTAACATAAGATTACGTATGTACCACGTTTTAATTATCCCTTTGTTTTAGTGTTTTGGCAAGGGATGGTGTAATTTACCAATAAATTATTTACAATAACCCCAACGCTTCCGTGCCTTATCGATCCACTATAATGATTACCAGCGGTCGCCTTGGGTTACGATACTGTGCAAACACCACCTTATGGCGAAATATGTGCAGGTGTTTCAGACAGCTTGTTTGTACTTAAGAAAACTTTTTGTGCCTACTTTTCATAGAGGAATCGTAAATACAAAGTTAAGTGTCTCAAGCGCCTTTTAAGCCGAAGAGAAATGCGTGCAACAGCTATAGTCCAAACTAAATCAAATGCAGAACTCAGTTAGAATGTAACATCCCCAACAGTAAGATAGTCAACTATGTGTTATTTAATTACGCTTAAACTAACTTAAGTTCATTGATAACAACACTCTCAAATAGCTATGTGTATCAATAGGCACTGCAAACTGAAAATTCTATTTGCGTAGTAACATATATTAATAGTACACCTACAAACTATAATTTTGAGAAATTATGTTTTGTAGGTGTACTATTAAAATTATAACATTTCAAATCGAAAAAAATATGTTAATTAAAATTATACCCATTATTCATATACAAGTCTTTTGGTAATGTTTCAATCAAGTATTAGTGTTCTTAACTCAAATCCGTAATTTTTTGAAGTTCCTGTCTTATCAGTAAACCTTACACCATGAGAGACACAATAACGATTTGTCGAATATTCAGACAATTAGGTCATGACAATATCAGCCAGTCACTAGGAGTAATCCTATTAAAATATTTAAAATAATTATTTTATGAATACTAACTTAAGGCGCTTGCATTGCCAGTGGCATCACTCGCGCAACGTCCAACACAAGCGCCTAACTATGTTAACAACAAGCAACTATCAGCCGCCAGTGACTTACTATTTCAATTTGAGAGTTACTTTAGGGAAGGCGAATCAGCGTAATTTTCTAGTATATTTTTCTCAATATCTCTCACTCATATGAAATTATTAGTGTGAAAGATAAAATCATTGAGTACCAATATGCACCTCCAATTCGAATACAGTACTGCAAGCACCACTGCTTCGCTACAATAATATATACATAAAACAGAGGTGATCAACAAGTAGACAACCCTAGGGCAGAGATTCCCTTCTGTATTGACAAGAGATTCTGTAAATACCGATGCTGTTTATTATCTACTTAAGTTTAGGTTTTCTAAAATATATTTTCGTACAGGTCGGATTCTGTAACCAAAACAATATTTTTTTATTTACTTCATGTGTAGTCATTAAAAAACATTGTATAATTAGTTTTAAAATTACATAATTATATTCTTTTACCTAACTCATGAAAATACAGTCCTGTTGACCAGCCCTCGTAATATACTTACCGAAACACCATCTGATTAGGCGTTTTTCATGCGATAAAACCGCCACCTTGAAGTTTATCCTTTGTATTTTGACAGTTTCAATGAAAACCCTATGTGGCGGTAAGCCCGATATTATTTAAAAAATCAGTCGTAAATGAAACATCTATCTCATATCATGTGTCTCTGCTAGGCTTACAATTTATATAAATAGTTGTGATATGGTCACAATATTGTTAAATCACTACATCTAACTAAGACTTACCTTAACATGATAGTAGTGTTATTACACTAATTATTAAAATCATTATTAACCAAAAGAGAGTATCAGTTCTGTTCATTTTGTGCATTGATATTAGCTAGCAGTACATAAATTACTATTTTTGTATATATGGATTGCATTAGAAATTCGATTTCATAACTAAAAGAAGCAAGATTAATGCAGTAGAAAAAAGAGCCGTGAGGGGAATAGTTGGAGTGACGATGAATGATAAATTACGAAAAAGTGTGATAAGGGAAATGTGTGGTGTGAAAGAAAATATTGTGACAAAAATAGAAAAGATATTGCTTAGATGTTTTGGTAGACACTTAAAAAGAATAAAACCTCTCAATTACACTCTTTCACACAGGCGGAGTTGCAACTCGCATATGCAGATGGGGTCAGTAGGAACAAGGCTACCCAGCCAGAAGCAGACAAAAATACGACAGAAATTCGGAGGCGCTCAAAGCATTTTATTCTACTTATTTGCACATTAGTAACCAAGTAATAGGGTAGACGACCACAACTGATTATGGCCGTTTTTATACTATAATTATCTGATTTGAGCAATTTATATCTCATGAAAGTATGTCAATATAGACATTTCAGTTTAATCATTAATTTATATTGTTTTTAGATTTTTAAAAAATGAGCAATCATTATTTACGTAATTCTAATGAAACGAACACATTTCTAGCATTCTCACATTAAATGTAACATTTTTTTATATAGAAAGTATACCTATAAACGTACAAATAACAAAGTTATTTTGAAATTTATTTATACGCTCATACAATTTTGACGAGTTTACTGAGTTATAACGTCACAATTGCAGTGTTTTTAGTATGGAGCGTTTTTGAGCGACCCGCGACAGCGCTGCAAACATGTCGATGTATCTTTAAAAGTAATAAGTGCAGGTGTACTGCTGGTTCTACAAAATTTCTCACTTAAAAGAGTACTCTTATTATATATATAGAATTTAAAAAATTGTCGTCTACCCAATTGCTTGTTATAGCACTAGCACGCATGCAGCTTCACATATGAAGTATTACCAAAAACATTCCAATACAAGTCCAGCCGACGATTTATTGTTGTGCCAAAATACGGATAGTTACGGTAATTTATATGACAAGCTGTCACAATATCAGCCAAAATCAGATAGCAGATAGATAGTATGACTAGAAATGGTTATTGACATATGATGCAGTTGCTAGTGACACATTACGAATAATATGTTTATAAAGTAAAAATTAACACTTGACGTCATTTTTTTTTAAGTGATGTTTGTGCAGTTATGTATAAGCATTCTTATGGTATGCGCAAAAGCCATACTGAAATGCACGATGACTCAAAAGACAGTTCATTCAAAAACCACTTTCCTAGTTCTTGACGAATGTTTATATATACAAACTAGGCGTTATTCAATCCTTAATCTCTGCTGAAGCAAAAGTGTTATGACTAAAAAGAAAGAAAAAGGATATAGTAGTGGAACTAGTGAAAAGTAGTGGTTTATTAAGATCATAAAAAGAAAGAGTTGATTCAAAACCACCTTCTTAGTGCTTGACGAATGTTTTTCAAACAAGATGTTATTCAATCCTCAAACTCTTTGAAGCAAAAATGTTAAATGGAAATGCAGTGACAATAATAAAACATTGCCAATGAGTAAATTTTTTCAACAAGAAGGCAATATTAGGTGTCAAAGGCAATGTTCTGCGATTGATTTTCATTGGCTCATACATCAGATAATATATTAATATATAGTATAAATACGTAAGATTATTGATACATATATAAAATACGGTCAGAATAATTACCACGGAAACATTCATGGTCACAAATAGAAACATTTTATGTTTCTTTGTATACTTAGCTGAGCAGAACAGCTGGCCTTATTAATACGATTATTAACAGTTTAATGAACCTCATACTAACGATACCGTTGACAGTATAACGTAATTTTGTACAGTTCTTGTTTACTCAATTCTTGACAGAAGTAACGCTATCGTGTACTAGGTGGCAAGCGGAGCTCTACATCAACGCAACGATGACAAAGCTTCCCCTGTTTTGCTTAAAGGTGATCAAGTATAACGTGACGTAGAAGTCGTTGTAATAAGACACTTTTGAAAAACACTTTAATTGCGTAGAATAGGTACAACGCCCACCTTGTTGACGATATAGCGTTTTCGTCAATCAATATAAGTTTTTCTCAAAGTGGGCGATAACGCCCGCTACGCAACTAAGCCATACAATACCTAAGAACTTTACAAGAGCAGAAAATATACAATGAACTGTAAATTAGTTGGGATATGTTTACGATAGTGAATAGGAAGCATTACATAAGGCGGTGTTAATAATTGTAATCAGATTTAAAAGAACAAGAGACAATGGGAAACTTATGACAAGAACAACTCTATTAATTGTAAACAATTTACTCATTCTTTACATCTACCACTCATGGCCAAGTTGTCGCCAGGAAATAACATTTGGAAAACATCAAATAGATTTCAAGTGATAATGTGTCAAGCGCAATATAGCTGAAGTGGGAATATAAAGCGTAATAGAGAGAAACATTGTTGCTCACAATCGCGGCTGAATGGTTCAATGAGAAGATCCTGGCCTCTGTGACGAAGATTTGCAATAAGCGACCTCCAGCCGAGTGGATAATGCAAGGATGCCAGCTGACAATGAGAAAATCACAGTCACGTTGAGTACCACGTTTAAAATGACGCGCAAATCTAGGATAATCGTCAATCCGGTGGGACTGATGCAGCATTGAGCGGAGGGAGCACGTGGAGCTCACATTACGTGACAGGACGCCATATTTAATCGAGGTTAAAGTATAATGTGTGCCTACATAAGCATATTATTAACACTTAAATATTGTAAAAAGAACAATTTTCTAATAGACCACTCCAGTCTACGCAATTCATATATATTTACATTTGTCGATCGTCAGCCTGTTATCAACATTGTTACATTAATACGGCAATCTATTGGCTAATACGGCAGTTTTTAATCTTGCGAGTCTTCAAATACCTGGGGCACGATTCTCATGCAATAGAAAAAAGTTCACATTCGTAAAAAAGTTCGAAGTTCGAATTTTTTTCGAATGTAACACAGTTAGTCTATTCTCAGAAGTTCACAATCGAACTAGTTCGCATGAACGTCATTCGAACAAAACGAGTGATACGGACCAGTAGAAGTGGACATTCGAATACGAATTTAAATCAAAGTTTGAGTGGATATACTTTTTGTTTGTATTGATTTGACTTTACATAGGAAATGGACGAATTTATTGTAGATTTTATTAGTTCAAGAGTTAGAGGCAGCGAGTTTATTAAACATTTTCGATTAAATAAGAACCTTACATTACAACTCATCCAAATGTTTCAGCCAGTGATTCAACAGCGATCACGCATTGACTTATTAAAAACAAGGTAGGCAACAAAAAAAAAAATTATATATATATATATGTATATATTATTCTACATATATATATATATATATATATTATATATAATATATATTAATATATATATAGTATATATATATATATATATAATATATTATATATATATGTAGAAAATATAGGAAATAAATAATTTTAATTTCTCGTTTGAAAGTTGTTTACTAAAAAACTTAAGAGTTTTAAAATTCAAGTGTCATATTAATAAAATAATATATTTTTAAAAGTAATATTTACGTATAAAATCTATTAGTAGATGAAGCAGTAACAGCGTTTTTATAAACGCTTAATAATTAAGTAATTTATTATTTAATTTATACCCGACGTACTATTTCGAATAGTAATCGTTCTATGGGTGCTCAGAATACGAGATAAATGAAACATTCGAACTTTTCAGTAGAGCGGAGAAATTCGTATACGAATTTTAATATGGAAAAAATTCGATTGCATGAGAATCGTGCCCCTGCTCGCAACGATAAGAGAGTATGATGATCACATGTGGCTTAGTGTGGAAAAGATGATAAATAAAAACCTATGAACTATACGCAAAAAAGGTACGTACTACGGATCAATTATTTTTTTTTAGATTTATATCGATTCATAGATTATAAAGGCCTGTTAATTTTACACTCATTAAATAGACCAAAATGTATTTATTTGCCTATGGATTATGCGATCTAATATTACATCAAGATGGTAGCAATAAATTATCACAGATAAATAATTAATCAAGATTTATCTAGAATTTTACGGCTCCGAAATGTTACAATGGTTATACCGTTTTATCCTACACAATAACATCTTAATTGGAAATATATATATATATAGTCTTGTAATGCTTAGTAATAAATAAGAACTTCGTTAGAAAATTGGCATAAAAGCCTATGAATATTTAGAAATATCTTTTATATTTTTACTTTAAGGATATGGTGTTCGTTTAGATATTACAAACTTCATTGAAATTCTTCCCACAATTGAAGTGATAGTAGATTCAATGTTTGCACGGAATTTTACTTAATTGACGTATGTCTGTGAAACTACAAGAAAAAAAGTTACTTCAACAATATCTATTAACCATAATCAATTCGTCGGCGAATGTGTACATAGAGGACGTATACACTTTTACATAAGTCTTTTACAAACCAGAAAATTTGAATATTGGACTAAGCTATTTTTGTAACTAAGCGGTTTGAATTATGCGTTATTACTAAGCGGGCAACACAATTACAATTTAAGAGGCGGCAGCGTATACCCCTTCACCTCTTAAGGCCCAGACATGGCCTGAGACCAAAGCAACTGTCAAACTAGTCTAATTAAAACACTCACGATCTTCAAACCCTGCTAGTGGCGATACTTGTGTTAGTTAGGCATCCTTCGGACCGCTTTTATTAGGCTGTCAGATACGGAAGGTCAATCTGACCACCGTACCGCTTAAAGCATATATGAACCATTTATGCCCCGTGCTGCATCGCTTACTTGCCCGAGAGGGTGGTTGCCCTCGTAGTCTAAAGGGTCAACCAGACCTAGGATCCAAGTAGACTTTAGTCAGTAGGTAGAAATTGACGTTGAGTTTGACAGACCATGCCGCGGAAAGATCTATGACTTCTCTTTGTTTCCCCGTGGGAAAAAAGTAATCGTAAATACGATACGATAAAGACTAATGACGATGACTCGAAAAAATATTTACTAAACTTTAAAATTGGTTAAGTTCCGGTTTGAAAATGATACGATCATGAAAGTGGAGGAAGCAAGAGAAGTGTGCCAGAATCGTAGCAAGTGGAGAGAGGTGGTCTCTGCCTACCCCATTGGGAACAAGGCGTGACATATATGTATGTTGAAAATGATCTGTTCTGCTTGTATAGCGAACTTGGATTCTGTAGCGACTGATTGAGAATTATGGAAACAACACAAGTGCATGGGGGAATTCTCCTACGACCACGAGGAGGGAACCAGGTGAGTACAGCAATTACGCTTATGCGATATGGGTAGAAATGGTGATCAAGTGATGGAGTACTAATAGCAAATTGTTTACCTAAAGAGCAAAGAATTGTTTGAAATTGGCGAGGTTGTTTTTTTTCCTGAGCGCTGCTTTGGATTCAATGTACTTCAATTTACCTTTACCCGGGATGGACACACTTTTTAGCACCCTCAATGAAAAAATAAGTGAGACTTGTGATATATTTTTCAAATGACATGTTTATATATTTTTCAAATTAAGTTCGAACGTGTTTGACTTATTGTGCTGCAAAGAAAGTTCGCAATCATGAACATTGCTCCATGATTAGTGATTGAAATTTTTATTAAATTATCTTAGAGAAAACATTTTTCAGGAATGTCTCCCTACACTAAATTGGATGGGGAATTGAATTTGATAATTTTATTAACGAGAGGCATTATTTGATAGATCTTTCAATAACATAGTGGAATTGAGATTCGTATGTTTCTTAATTTAGTAAACAATGTACTTAATCAATGATATATTCATGTAGATAGATAATTTCATGTGAGACAGTATTTGCGTTTTAGACATATCGCACCTTTAGAATTAAAGTGACCTAATACAAAATTCTTGTTCTAATTAGTTTAGTATACAATAATGAAAACAATTCATATACTACCATTAATAATTAAAAATATGACAATTAACGTACTACTTAAAGCATTATAATAGAAAAACAAAAAAATTACCAACTCTTCAATCACTTCACATTCACATCTTTCGATTAGGTCACTTCAATTCTAGGCGTGCAATATCATTATGGTGAATATAAAATAGCGTATATATTACACAGACAAAGTAGTTACTCCTTTAAAATTGGTAGCCAATATATAAAACTAGAAGAGATGGTACATTTATGGTGTTCGTTGAATAGCCGAATCCATTAATAGTCAATAATTTATTACCCGGTTTTTGATTACATTTTAACTTTATATATACTACAATATAAAATATTTTTGACGAATTTTCATCTATACACTTTTTACTAACAAAAGACGAATTGAAGTATCCCATTACAGATTTGTAATCAAATAACTAATTGATTTATAATTAAATAACTAATTGACGTATAATTAAAGAATTAATTAGCAGCAAATAGCAAGTTTTTGAAATTAACTAGCATAAACATTAGAGAATTGTAATGCACTAAAACGTGATGTAAATTAATTGTACGCAATAAGATCATGTTGGCCTACAGTGTTATAGTAATTTTTGTTTTCTTTCAAATACTATGTAAAACTTTAATTATTCTTAAAGGCTTATTGGTTTTAGTAGGCATAATTTCTTATTCTGGGACTGTGTGTATTGGAAATTAAAAAGATCTTAAGAATCCACAAAACCTAGAACAAAATACTGTGAACACGGTAGTCCAAGGAAAGCAAAAAGTAGCTGGAGAAGGGCTTGTTGAATCCGATATATCAGTCACTGGGATATAGGCATCTTTAATCCAAGATAGTTGCCCTTCTTTTACTAGTTTGAGTTGCTAGTCTGAATGTGGGATGTATGTCAAGAAAGGCATTTGTGGAAAAATAAATGTAGCTTGATTGCAGGAAAATGGAAAAGAAAGGGATATCGAAAAATTAGAGGTAAATAGATACAAGTTATTTTATTGCAGTGGCGGTGGCATCGATTCTCATTTGCCCTGATTTTAACCATGTGGGCTCTTTATTACAACATAAATAAAATGACTTTAAAATTAATGACCATATTTTATAAAAACTATATACGAGTAAGATATACGGATTAAAAAGTTGCGTTGCAAAAGTCATTGACGAGAGGTGTCTCCTCTCAGCTGTGTAACGTATGTTAAGGTGGATTAAATGAGCAATGAGTATGTTAAAGGGAGTTTACAAGCGAAGCTAGGCATAGTATGGATATGTAATGCGAGAAATGGTTTATAACAAGCAAGGTGATGAGATAAATTAAAGTGAATGAATAGAGATATAAAACGAAAATCTATTAAGCGATCAATAAATTGCGTAAACGATGATTGAAGTTAGCTTGAGTAGATGATGAGGAAGGATATAAACCAGTTGGATAGAAGAGAAACGGATTTGCTCCGATCCCACAGAAACTGAGAAAAGGTAAACCGAATAAGGAATGACCAAGATTAGCCGTCGATAATTATAGATACAAAATAGCCGGACCATGTCATAAAAATATGATATTAAATTTCTGAGATTTAAATTGTAATGAATTATTATGATTTATTTCATTCGTGTAACATTCGTTTAATCTACGGATCCGAATATTTCGCGAGGCGTTGACATTGTAATTCATTTCGTAAATTTTATTATAACTCACGACTAAATTATCTAAAATATTATGTACTACAGTGACAAATATAATATAATACTACAATGACAAATATAATTATAAAAATAAACTTATCATATCTTATATAAAACGATAAGCAGGCAACAAACACTAACAAAACTGCACTATAAAGCACATGTACCAGTCATAAGAAAATTCGCGAAAATAACAAAACACTCACCCCACAGCCTCACCCTCGTCGTTGTATAGTATGCTGAGCGCCAATGGTTTGATATTGTTTGGTTTATCGGCTATCTTCGGCACCCACAGAGAGTCGCTGTTGTCGACTGGGTCTTTAAATGTCAGTTGCGGTCTGGGAATATTTTTGGCGCCCAAAAATACCGTCGAGCCAACCTTAAGGTACGATCTTAATTAAACCACTATCAAGAGTCTAGATGCCATAATCACGACATTATATCTACTTTCTTACCATGATTTTCGCAAGGACAGGCTTTATGTTCCCGGAATTGACTTGTGCAACGTTTAGCATGTCAGATCTGTTGACCCCATTCAGCGTATCCAAGTGTAAGTGCACTCGATCCAAGTATAAGTCGCTCACGTCTTCTATTTTGTCGGAGTTATTTTCGTTATCAAAGCTGAAGTAAACCAAGCGATTATATTGCATGTCAAATATATTAATAAATAATATTAAACTCATTAACCCTCGCAGATTATCTAGACTAATATAATATAGTTAAGAGCGTGTGGTCTGAATACTACATAAATAAGTAACTGATAAAACGCAAATAACGATATAAATGTATGTGTAAATTCGTCTAGGATGACGGTAAAATATTACTGATCTATTACACATAATATAGACATGCCTGTGAGAGATTTAATGTAAATATAGGTATTAATGTGTCAGGAAAAAATGTCTCCTAACCAGGTTGAATTTTAATATATCTTATTTGTTTAGACTGGGAATCCAAATTGACTAAATCGCAACCTTCAGCAATATATTTAATAAATATATAAACATTTATAGAGCAGCGCTGGGAAAATGATTATTTAATTTAGCTGAATAGTCGTCGCTGAAAATAAGTGTCGATAAAAATTTACCCCTATAAATCCAAGTTAGTCAATAATATTAAAACTTTGAATAACCTAAAAAGAAATAACTTGTATTTTTTTTCTGTGTAGTTATCTTATTCACGTTAAACAAAATTATCAAACATATAAAGACGTAAAGTAAAGATAAACGCGCAAACTAATAATGCATATTGTAAATCCCTTGTTACATTATAACCCTTAAAACGACGGACTACAATGACTAATACAATTAGTAATTGTACCAATAATGGTTAATCAATAAAAAAATAATGTTGCATATATATAATTTTGATTTGGGTTGTCTGTATGGGAATGTGAATAAAAGACTCTTACAGTTAAAGCTGCAGCGAAGGTTAGCAAACTCCGCGTAGAACGTGAGATACACACGGGATGCTTGCCTCTACTACCTTGTATGGACGTATACTAACTGATGACGAGGTTAGACGCTACAATGCGAGTAATAGTGTAGCGTTAATAATAATCAGCGTACATAAATGCACCTAGCGGATTTCGCAGGTTAAACTATTTTATCTGTGATTTATATTTAATCTGGTTTCTAAAAGTGGATTGATATGTTATATAGTTAGGTTCATCAGCTCTTTCTTGGCGGCGTCGTCATTCGGTATCATAGCAAAAGGTGTTCCCTATTGCCATGATACTGAATGATTTAGTCACTAACGTATAAAATTTATATAGGTTTAACATGACATGAGTTACTCAATAAGAGCTATCAAATATTCCGTGTAATATCAAATATTCTTAAGCATTTGATTCCTGCCTCCACCTCTTTGATTCGATTGATAGAAGCCCGTCACAGACAGTGAGAGAGTGATTAAATTGATAAATCATAAAAGTAAAAAATAAAGTAGGGTTCAAAAATCTGCATGTACAAAATCAAATCGTCAAATACTCGTATCTTTGACGACTACATTAGTCGACGTTTAATAGTCAGTTCCGTTAGTTTTCTACAGAGATTATGATAAATATTGTTATATATAGTAAGGAGATGAAGAGACTCGCCGACACGAGACATTTGGAAACGTTAGTTATTAATTTTATCTTTTATAATTTAATTTTATTTTTAATTTTATTTATGTTTCAAAGAACATTTTGTTGCATAAAAACATATTCATTAATATATGATTTACATTTTTATGTAATCTAATCTACCCTTTGTTAATGAGCGAGCAGGATAATTTTTCTTCTTTTGGATTTGATTGCGGTGAGTACCTATTTGAATTTCGCCAAGTTCGGGTTAACGGCTCAGAATAATTGTTGCTCATTATTACCAGTTGCTATGAGCAGAATGATTGATGTCATCTGCTTTGCTGTATGTCAATCACATTATTATCGTCTTTCTGTTGGTAGAATTTATTCTGTACGTATAATGTAAGGAACTGTTTTTATAATACAGTACCCAGTTATGGCGGAAGATTTTTAAGATTAAAAAATAATATTAAGTTGTCGTGACATGCCTAGCTTCAAAACAAATCTGTAAGTTGCCTGTTAAAATTGTCCCGAATAATAACTGATAAAACTATTTTCAATATATAAAAAATAGAATTAAAACCCACCTTACTTGCTCTTAAAAATTTTACTATATAAATGATTATTTTTAGACTTAAAAAATTATACATACTAAATGTATAATAGATGTGAGCAAGAATATGAACGGACGAGGGGACAGCTAGCTACTAAGTTGCTCAACTAATCAATGTCTTACCACGATAAAACGAAAACAAAGTCAAATTTAAATAATGTTTCCTTGCCAAACTTGGATCTACATTGTCTATAAATGTGTATTATTTACTGAGTTATTTCAATATAATTGTACCTATATTTGTATTGTACTATTAGAACCTTTATTTCTTATTTACAAATGTAATTTTTTATAGCTCTTTACAAACCTTAGTTGTCAACGACCTTGTAATTTTATAAATTAACAGTTTGATACACATGTAAAATTAAACGCAACTCTATAGAGACGATAAAATAATATCGCCGCGAAAATATGGCCGTATCATTATAGTACTAGTATATGCATACAAATCGAGCAAAAATATGTTTAACGTAAATGGATTTTTGGAGTGATACAAGCAAATTATTCACAGCCTTTGGATCAATAATCAAATTCCCGGGAAACGGGAAACATTAAATGAAGCCAGTCGTACAATAAGTGCTTAGTTGATAAATAACATGTTGCAGAGCCATAGTCATCATAGTTATTGTATATACGTATAAATCCCGTATTATTCACCCTTAGATTGTTGTAAAGAAGCTAATGGCACGTTTATCATTTTGATTCGTTTCACGTGCTTGTTATGTCAAAAAGAGAAATAGTTACCACCCGATAAAATTTCTATTCATGGTACCTGAACGAATAGCGAACAAATATTATTTTGCCTCACCAATCACATCTCTCATCACATCATTTATCATTAAAAACGGTATTAAACCTTTCACACTTAGACTTGAGAGTTTATTTAATTTGTATTTTAAAATGACGATTCTTATTGTTCGATCCATTTTATATAAATCGGATCATCTGATGCCTATTTATATAAATATACATTTGGATAACATAAATATGGAAATGCCTTCTTAGAATTTTATTTAAAACTGGTTAACTCGGCACATTATGTACGCCTGACAGTCAATACAGAGATTCAATACAAATGCGTAAGATGACGAAATACGAAGACTGACAATATAATAAATAAATAAAATAAAGGTCTCTTCATAATTTCAATTCGCTGTATTAGCTGTGTAACATTACATATAGTAGGTGTGGAGCCGAATACAATATTTGAAACTCTCCATCTGCTTGGTATTAGTTGAATGTTTGTGTGCTGGGCTATTGATATGTATAATGAAACCTCATCTCTTTGTGACAAAAAGATTTGGCCTTTCACGCAGCATTCATGTTTATCCCCACGCTTCGTCCTCCTTTAATTTGCAACTTTGGTAAAAAAAAAACACCTACTGTGCAGACTGTATTTCGGTTTCGCGATCATAATAATAAATCTATCGTGACTATTTAGTATGGCGAATATAGCGTTCATTTCCGTAAAATCTTTCAACGATATTAAAACGCCAATTCCAAACCGCTAACATGGAGGATTTTGTGTTATAACAAGGAAATTTATTAAATTACATATAAACATTTTTGATTTATTCATACAGTAAAATAAAAATTAATTAGTATTCATGATAAGACTCCTATATGTGTGGACTTAAATCGACTTATTACGGTTTAAAGACTTAATTCTGTTCTGTATATAGTAAACATATTTAATTCAACATTTTATTAAATGTTTAAAAAAATGTTTAACTGTTTATTTTCATTTTCTACATTACTTGCTTATGAGGGCCAAAGAAGAAGTTTTATTGTACACATAGTAAAATAACAGTCCAGTTATAAGAGTTGATACTTAAAGTTAGGAGTTCAGCACATAGAGAGGTTATTTTATTGAGAGTTCTTTTGACGCGTCGATTTAAGTTTAGTAGTGTATACAACTACCATTACCTATTTCAAGGAGGTGTCCAAATAATTCTTGATAAATTTTTCAAATACTTACAAATATTAATCACACGAACCGTAAGAACCTTATTTGGGCCAATTAAAATTTAAGAAAATTTAGAAGATTATATCAGTATTGTTCAATATTACAATACTGGTGTCAGTTTTATTACTACTATTATTTTGTAAGTAATAAACATTTTGTGCTTTTTATTATTTACTACATTTGTGTGACACGAAGTAATACAAGTCATTACTTGACTCCAAAATTAGCCTAGTTTAAATTACCATACGCTATTCCTTCATACTGACCCGATTTAAAAAGCATGTGATTAGCAAATCCGAAGTCCGTTGATTGTTAGATAGCAACTACGGAGACCACCTCTAAAAGACTGCCGATAGAATAGGGTCACATCTTTTTTAAGTTGCCATATAAATTTAATAATTCCGTTCCTTGCCACATGAAATATTATCGCACTGCAATGTTTTCAAGGAGAGAAATCCACTTATGGGTCTCTTGAACGAATCTTCTATATATAAAGCACACAAACGAAAAAATAAACAAATTAAAACAGACTATAGCAAAGCAATAAGATGCATTTTTGCAAAATGTTTCTTGAACACTAAAGTGGACAATTATGTCTTATCAGTACGAATTATAAGGATGACAATTTCTTTTTTAAAGTATAGGGCAGCAACCGAGCAAACGGATCACCTGATGGTAAGCAATAACCGTTGCTCATGGACACCCGCAACACCAGAGGAGTCACAGATGCGTTGTCGACCTTTTAAAAGGGAATAAGAGGAATAAGGGGGGTTGAGCCTCCGGTACCCTCACTCACTCGGCGAAACACAGCGCAAGCGCTATTTTACGCCGGTTTTCTGTGAGGCCGTGGTATCACTCAGGTCGAGCCGGCCAAATTCGTACCGAAGCATAGCTATCCCACGGTAAAATTATATATGAGTAACAAAGAGAAAAAAAAAAAAATAATGCCATGCAATTTCGCTTTATGCGCAAAACAAACTTTGAAAAATTGAGAAGTAGCTTTTAAATAAAGAATACAATAATATATTTTTATATATTAATAAGTTAATCGCTAGTGCGTGTATTCCATCTCCGATGAAATAATCAAAGAAAAGTTTTAGTAGTGTTTCCTCTCAGCTTATTCACTTCAGAGAATTTATAAATACTGTGATCACATGCAAATTTCTTTCGTAATAAACGTCAACCTACCTGTAGCTAATGAAATATGTACGTTAGTGCAAAATTTTATCAAGACGATCACTGCTACACATGTCTACCTATGTACATACACGCAAAGATCGCAGAAGGCGCTTGGCCTGGCCTGATTAGTATACGCTAGCTACATCTCCCACAAACATCGTGTATATTTAAGCGAATTTAATTAACCCCGACTTTGCGTAAACAGATTGAAAATTTACTTGAAACTGATACTTATAAATAAACATTTTTTGTTTTGTTATAAGTATGTATAATGAAAGAAAGTACTAAAAGTCGAAAATAAAAAAACAAATGAATTGGATGAAAGTTAATAAGATTTTCAAGGATCGGCAACGCGTTTACCTGATGTTAGCGAGGGCCATAGGCTACAGAGATAGCTTATCATCAGGCAGGCCGAAGTCTTTTTGACACCATGGTAATATAAAAAATCTGACTTACCATTTCAACTTCACAGCTGAACATTCCTCAGGGAGAATTTGATTCGATTGTTGAATGACGTTTACGCCAATTTGTTCTTGAACTCCATGAAAGTCAGGGTATGTGTTGAACATGTCATGCGAAAATCCGGTAGGCAGCCGATTTGATGATCTTATAGATCTATTTACTGTTATGTATCCATCCTGTATAAAATAGAAGGTAATATTTAGAAACATCACAAAACAACGACGCTTGCAAGTTACTCGCTTTGACAGCTTGAACTGCGTATCGCAACTGATTCGTGAGCGTTCTAATATCAAATCAGATCTAAATTGATGTTTATTCAAATTAACCTCGATCTAGATCTGAATCAAAAACATAATAATTAAATAATATCTTGAATGATGCACTCAGGGTTTAGCACACGATTATATATAATATTTATAAATCAATGTTACACCATCCCTAGGACTGGTATACCACGTATTTTATACGATGTACTAGGATCAGACGTATAGAAAGAGAACGAAAAGAAAGCAAGAGAGGAACTTGCCTTTGTCCCTACAGCGCACGAGTCGCTTAAGTAGCGATTATCTCGTATATGCCATAAGTATAGCGTGAAAGAGGCTAGACAGGTCCAGTCTTACGCTTCAATCACTTTATATGATTTACAGAGCAATATTAGCAACTAGTCAGTTGTATGTGATAACATTTTTATCATAATAGCCAAATGGAGGCAAAGCCTATGTAGCGATTACCAACGCAAAAATATTTATAAATTACTTTAGCGCTAGCTAGCCCCAACAACGATAAACAAACCTACATTTGCCGTTACCATTGTAGTGGTGCCGAAAGTATTTGTTTTCTTATTGTTTTGACAAATATGTTTAATCCTTACAGAAAAACAGAACCAATATGTTCTATTTTTATTTCTTTTCAAACGCGGAGACATTATTTACTTGTAATAATTTTTACCATAATATTCACACTCTTATAAAATATTTAGGTACCCCAATTTATATAGTACCTAAATGTACGATTGTTGGTGGTGTACGGGTACGGGTACGAGTACTCGTATATTGCCAATGATAATTTTTTTATACAATGCGAATGCTTTAATATGTAGGATTCATCTAATATTATAAATCGGAAAGTGAGTTTGTTTGTTCCGCTTTCACGCTGTAACTACTGAACCGATTGCTTTGAAATTTTGCAGACGTAAAGTTAAAAGTCCGGATTAAATAATAGGCTACTTTTTATCCCGGACAAATCGACAGATCCCACGGGATGCGCAATAAAGGCTTCGCTCAAAAACTATTGCACAGATTTTTATGCGGTTTTCATCAATAGATAGAGTGATTCTTGAGCAAGGTTTTGCGGTATTTTTTATCTCGGAAACCTTCGCGCCATAAACCGACTTCCACGCATATGTAGCCATGGGCAAAAGCTATGACCCTTAACCCTCTATAGCCCCAGTCCTGTAATCCACGCGGGCGAAGCCGCGGGCAGAAAACTAGTTTTAAATAAAGAAGTTATTGACTGCATCATCAAGTATTTTATTTTACCTTAAATCTAGAAATGCTTACTACCATTTTTGAAAACATACACTAAACAAAAACTATGATTACACACACATATTAAAACAAAAAGAAAAAACATTATGCTTTTGTACATAATCAGCACATGCTACATAAATAATAATATGTAGCGTCTATTACGCTAACTTCCATGGATTTTATCTAAAGCGGTTCACAAAAACTAGAACTACTAGTAGCTACTACTACGAAAACTACTACGTAAAAGGCATAGTCTTTTAGTAATACAACGATAAATCAGTTTTTACAATATACTTTTAGGACATAACATTTTCCATATTCTATTTTATATTTATAATGAAACATACATAGACCAATAGACAATAATTGAAACTAAGGATACAATTATTAACATTAGAAAATTTGTTATCACCAAGCTATGACCAATAAGTAAAAAACATTAGAGGAAAAAAGGTCGATACGTTATAATGTAACCTGTTATGAAAGTTAAAGTGAAACGTAGTAATTAAAATAAGGCAATATGATAAGTAATTTATTTCAAGATTTATCTATTTTCAATATTTACTATATATAAACATCAGATCTTGCAAGTCCTGTGTTTCTTATTTGCATTATGAAAAAAAATGCTGTTTATATATAAGACATAATAAATGAATATAGACAAAAATGTTCGATCGGGACGTTTGGTTCTCGGTGGCTGAATGGTTCAGACTCTACCGCAGTTTATTCCAGATGAAAGTTCGACTCCATCCGAAAGTTTTATCATTTCGTATAAATATATATATATATAATATATATATATATATATATATATATATATATATTTTCAATTTGCAGGTCGTTGAAATAAAATTAATACAAATCAATACTTAATTTTTTTTGGGTAGCGTTCTACTACCAATAAGCATGTTTTAAAGGTGTAGTTGAAGTGTTACCATAATTGCTTTATGGACAAAACATGACAATAGAAAAAATTTAAGATATTATTTATTCCTTTTACAGAAAAAAGCGAGATACGACAAACAGGTTTTCTCATATTATGTAGGATTGGTAGCACTTTCAGTAGTTACTTATTATCTAAAGATTTTATTTTATCTCGTAGCCGTTTAGGCCCCCTCCCCCTCCCCTTTGAAACGTTAACAAACACACACATGTAAAAGCCAGACGGTTGAATTGATTTTTGGCTGTTCAATGCAGGGTCTGTCGCCGCTATGTTCGAGTGCCAGACATACCGACTATAAATTGAAATATTTGACATGATATTCGACAAACGTCCCTATCGATGACTCATCGCGAAAAAACATAGGTTATTTACTTCAATGAATCTTAGACAAAAGGTAAACAAATATAGAATGTCTTATTCAAAAGCAAATAACTATTTCAGTTATTTTTATATATAATTCAAATTTTACCTAAAAAAATAATTTATATTAAACTTCTTTACATTAAATTCAGCATTTTAAGTAATATAAATATAAACTTACAAATAGCAAAGTTATTGGTATTTTTGTTTATATACTCATACAAATTAAGCGACTTTACCACATCGTGATATAGCGAGCCGCAACAACATTTTGCTGTATATTCAATAGTATACTATTACTGCTACAATATTTACAGCTCATCGTATATTCTAATTATAAGTCATCATCATCATTTCAGTGTAGATACGCTCAGTACTGGACATATACATCCCCCAAGGATCTTCACACCAGTCAGCCCTGCACTGCTAGCATCCAGTGCTTTCCTAAGATCTTCACCAAATCGTGTGTAAACCTTGTAAGTCTACTAACGATGCATTTCCCGACACATGTTTGCCACTCGAAGACCTTCCCGCCCCACCGGCAGTTAGCCCCCAAGCAATGTGTAGCCCAGCTTGAAAGATTAATGTTCTTTGGACTTTGTTGCTGACTTTGATTCTTTTGTAGATTTTATCATTTTAGATTCGATTTACTTTCGAGTATTGAATTTAGTTTACTTTCATATATACCGAGGATGGTGATTCGTGATGGTGGTAGTATGAGTCCAAAAACTCTCACTAAAATATAACTAATTAAAAACCTACAAGACCACATTACGAAGTATTGGGGTATCATTATTAATATATTACTTGTTTGTTGCATTAAAAGTGTAGTGGAATATTTACACTGAGGTACTAAAAAGTTACACTTCTATCAAAATCCAAACAGAAGCAAAATTTTAATTTTGGTGCTGAAAACGAACTTGGGTACAAAAGTAGATTTGATATAGGAATAAAGGACATGAGATTGAAACAAAAGAAAAGCTACTGTGTTTAAGATTATTTGCTACTAAGTTTGTCACAGTATCCATATTTACCATTAAATAGTAAATGCAAATTGTGCAAATAAAAATTAAATTATAAGCAACGGACTGCATGCACGACATTATATCAAAGGTCTATACATCTTTTCTACAAGCAATGCAGCTTAATTTATCAGAGTACTTGATTATTTGTGATTTGATATTCTAACAAAGTAATGTGAAAGATTATGATACCATAATTTGCAAAATGGTCAACTCCAATGATTATCTTCTAAATGCTAACTGACAAATTCTAAATCAGCTTATATAATGGTTATTTTTATATTACTTGGTAAACCTTTACAAAGAAATATATTTAAATTTATTTTGTTGAAACAGAATCTTTATAGATATAATAAAGATCCTGTTTCAAGAAAATAAATTTTCATGTTTCAACAAATTAGTTTAGATAATCTATTATTATAATATCTAATTTTGAAATAAATGAGTTAAGTATTATTTAAGGAGATAACCACATTGTAAATGAACACTAGAAAGACGGGGGCTGTCATATGACCAGAATATTAGTTTAGAATTTTAATTATAATCTTTAGGATCTATAGCTTTGTTTTTTTAAAGATAAAGATGACTTTGATTTGACTTGAATTACTTAACTTTTTTTGTTAGTCATGAGATAAACTTTCATTATATTGTAAGAATTATTTTGAGTATATTAATAAATTAAAGAAGACTACTAAACAACAAATTACTTTATAAATTATCAAACTTTAAGATAAATTTATTTTATTCATTTTCTCATCACCCTGCTCTAGGATTTCTATACTGTGTCGTGAGTGCAGTCATTAAAATTTCACGTAAACAGAAACCCAACTGAGTATTTTATCTTTTAACTCATACAAAATATCTACCCCATGTGGAAATTGAACCCAAGACCTGTTGAGTAGAAGCCAATACTTGACCACTGTGCCAAACAAGCAATATTAGTAATCACAATGATAGAAAAGGTCACAACAATGTGCTAGCAGTGCTAACATACAGAGGGAGATGAGCATGTGTACCAATATACAAGACAAGATTAACTAGAACTGATTGCATATTTTACCCGAGTAATGACATCTTACAATGACAAAGTGTTCATATAGTGAGAAGTACAATGTCATCATGTAAAAGATGACTTGTATAAATAATTTCAAATATTTTAAATCTAGCAGGAATCAGTCTTACATTGTTGTATGAGATATCGACATGAGTGAATAAAAAATGCAAGTAAATTAATTTGGATTTAGCAAACGCAAATCATAGAAATAAAGACATTGAATCTCAAGATAATATTTTCTCATCATATAAAATATTAAATGCATTCATGAGGACTAAAAAAATATGAGAGTTTGATAAGCAAATGAAAAATAAAAATTAATAAATTAAATTAATAAACCAATATTGGCCGTCAATCTAGTGTTAAAGGTATCATGTAAACATGCGAGTACAGACACATTACTTGTCAAATAACAGCAAACTAATTAGATATTAGATTACTAACAAAGAAATGTTGAAATATATCAAATACTCTGTACTTATATAATGTAGGGCTCTTCATTATTGACTAGTAATATAGTATTTAAAAAATGATTGTAAGTGGTAATGTGATGAAAAAAAAACCATTAATACACTTAAATTTTTATATAGGAATAGGAAAAGGTATTTATATGGAATAATACTCTTTTCAGTTTAAATAACATAAATATATAGCAAATTTAAAGAAATCTTATATACAAAACAGACTTAATAAATAATAATCCTCAAATGATTTTACAATTCTAACTGTCACTAGTTTGTTTAATTTGCTAGTAAAGGTTGAGCCCACATTTAATATAATTTGCTCAGCAGACTTCACAAATAAGAAACAGTCAATAGTTTGAGTAGCGATTTCTACCTTCTTTTCATATGTATCGATATACTCGGGTGTGACCCATATCTCTGTCACTTCGTCCTGTTGTGATGACATGTAGAGAAACAATATTGAATTGTATATTTAAAATAAATGAATTCACATTAAATTAAATATTCAATCACATTCTTTTAAAATCAATTAAGGAACAGTATAATGCCACCAAGAAAAAGACACGTGGGTGACATATTCATGTTTTGAGAACTTTTTACTACTTGCATTCCACCTGCAGCCAGTCCATTACAGAATTGTACTATGTTGAAGAAAATTGTGTTTATAGTCGCACATTTAATAACTGAAAGTTTAAGTAACGTCTTATAATTATAAAAATTATAATTTGTAGTATTTCCTAAAATTAGGGTAGTAAGAGATCTAATGTCATTAAATCTCTCTACTACCCTAATCAACTTTCAAATTAAAATAAAACACAGTAATATTTGTATTTCAAAACTGATAGCTTTTAAACGATTAATCATGAAAAATGGATGTTAAGGCAGAATTAAAATAAACATGAATTAAGAAAGTTGGAAAAATAAAAAACACATGCTGACAACAATACAAATTTTGATACCGACCTGTGTAACTGACGTCAAATGTGGATAAAATTCCGGTGCATCGGGATTCAGCATAGAATGCATTTTTGTTAACGACACAGTAAAATTATTTTAAATAACTTGAAATTACGAATTACTATTGTAGCAAGTGTAAGCTGCGAAGACTAAAATAATAATGAACATAGATTACCCATAATGAAATGAATGAAAGTGTTGGAGAAAGAGCACAGATTACAAAAATTAAAGATAATGTTTGTCTCGAATGGTCATGGACAATTAATATTGCCAGAAAAATAAAATATTATTTTCGGTCGTTTGCCGGTTACCACTTTGTAATTAATAATTTTCTTAGTAAATATAAAAGATAAAACACACATAAGTTCAAAATTTTGTAAAGTACGTTTCGTTACATTTTTTTCTATATGTCAGATATTTTCTGAACTATATCGATACCTATGTTTTTTACCTTAAGTTTGACATATCAAATAAAAAAATAAAAAGCGTATTTATGAATAAATAATATAATTTTGAAAATCTTCTATAGTATTATAACGCAGTATACTCGATGGAATTTCATTCAACAGTTAAATTATATACAATGTGGTTTGACATTTAGTCTAAAAACAAAACCCATCAGGTAAACGGTTTGGAATATTTGCTAATTGTCAATAGTCTCTCATTCAGTTATAAAACATGAAAAATTAAAATAACTAGAAGAAGCTTATAAGGAAATGTTCTTTGGTTGGAATTTATAACCGTTAGAGTGCTAAACAGCGATTTTGCGCTGCGGCGATTTGTATCGAAACGTGCGACGCACTTTTTTCTGTATAACCCAAAAAGATTTATTAAAATTGATTAATATTAATAGATTAATATTGATTTATTAAAATGAGAGAGTTTTATTTGACACCATAATTTTTCCTTTAGAATAATCAAAATATGCATAGCATTTTCCAATAGATTTTTACAAAAATTGCTTAGCACTCAAACGGTTAGTCAAGGACTTTATGTTTTAAAGTATAATAAAATTCCCATGCTTGCACTACAATTCATTTTTGGCGGATTTATCAAGTTACAGATGCACCAAAAATATATTGTAGAATTGAGTACCTACTTCTTCATGAAGTGGGTAATAAAAATTGTTGTCAAAGTCTAAAGTGCATTTTTCTTGCGATATGAAAACAAATTGACAAATAGACAATGTCTTTGAAAGCAAACGAAAAATACAGTTTTAGATCATGAAACACATCCAAAGAAAATTCAATTAATATAAAAAGGCTAGATAGCTTTTAAGAACGCAGGTACATAGCATTGTATCGCAGTCATAATCTTACAACATTTATAAAGCTGTGTGACCTCCGGGAAAATCTAACATTCTATATCAAAATACCTCATTAACATTTTTCCTTTAAATGATTATTTAGTTAATATTTTTTACCCCGCCATAAATTGTAGCAATAAATTATTTTTGTTTTTGATTTCATTAAAAATTATATTATTTGCATGTTGGTGTTGTAAAGAAAATTAATATTGGTTGTTATTAGTTTTGTTCAAAGCCATAATAATTTGAAGTAAACATAACTAGATTTGTTACTCCTGCACTGATTGCTTCCAGCGCCATTTTGCGATAGTGTATTCGTCTTGTGGTAGGCCTAGCATAGCTACAAAAAAAAATCGTTAATGCAATGTAGCTCCGAGTATAGTTCTATTCATTGACTTTGAGTCTCCTTAGAAAGTCCACTGTAATCAGGTAGGTCTCGGTACCATATTTCAACACTAATACGCGATATAAACGAATCAAACTTGCATTTCAAAGCACTGCTGTAGATGTGCGTCGAATATGCCGTGTAACTTTCTAAACGTTACTCAATGGAGTCAGCTTTATTGATGCATCTCTTTCAGAAAGTTGGACCTCCTACTTATTGATATGTTCTAGGTAAATATGTCCACAACATCTAGAGTAGAGCTTTAAGCCTGATCTTATATTTCAATTAGACATTATGTTTATCTTGTGTATATTCATTTTAAGACTCACTTGTGCGGAAACACCACTAAGGCCTTTCGCCCATGTGAGTTTACTGGTATAATTTTTTCAGAGTCATAGATTTGTGGTTTCAGTTAAAGTATGTCGAAAAAATAAAACCTGTTTTTTTGACGTGACAACGTCTTAAATTTTACCTATTTACTGGTAGAAAATGATTCTCACACAAGTGATTACTGCTGTATGAAAAAATAATAATTCAATAACTAGTAAAAAATTCAACCACAACGCAACATGGCATGTTCGATTGGAAGTTACTGATTGACAAATTATTGCAACACTGAATTTTCAACCAGTTACTATGTTTGACAGCTGTCTTACAATATTTGTCTACATTTTTGTTATTATAACTGATAATTTCTGAATGTTTATCTTTAAGTTTTTAACTAGAGGATGATAAATATGGGGTTTTTTGCAGGGGAATGAGTAATTCTGGACGCGGACGTTCCTTACATATTGTCGTTGTTGCATTGCCTTGATTTGAAATCGCGCGATTGCGCACTGTGACATTGGCTTTGCGAGCTGAGTCTGCGTTGTCGTATGCTAGCAAGGGATGGCAAACATCTTCGGTTTTCATCGAGCGTTCTATATGCGAGGTATGTATTATGTTGTCGATATTTTGTGGGATAGGCTAAAGCTAGTTTGAAGCTTAACTGTTCATCAATATCAATGTGTATGTTTGAATTACGTCTTACATTACTCGTATCTTCAATCACATGCGTGGAGATCAGATAAGTTGCAGCATACCGCATTTGTCATGACTTTAGAGGATCCGTTTTATGTTGTGAAAGAGTAAGTACATTATGGATGTTTAGACAGAAGATGTCAATACCTCTATTTATTTAAACCAAAATATACAACAAAATATTCAAGAATGTTTGTAAACAAAAAGGAGTTCCTCTTTCTTTGATAGTTTTGGGAAATAACTATGAAATGAAATTACTAATTACACTTACATTATAATGACACTAATTTAGAAAACAGTGTAGAAGATTTTATTGAAAATGAAATGGTATTTTGCAGTGAGGTGTTCAAAGCTTTGAATAAAACAAGAGGCCTATACCTACGCTGGCAAGAGATATCAAAGACACCAGCAGTTCACCCACCTAACAGTCCAGAAGTGGAATGGACATCTACAGAGCTCAGAAATGCACTTCGTAGTATAGAATGGGATTTGGAAGATCTTGAAGATACAATAAATATCCTTTTATCAATAATATGGCAAATTTAACAGTTTATTGAAATCATATAATAAAATACTGACAATTGTTCAGATTATTATTAATTTCTGATAGACATGACTGTGAGATATACTGTTTGAAAACTGTTTACTTGTTTTTGAGTAACTCATGTATACCTCTATTGTTATATATTTACTATTCTCGTGTTACTTCTTCCTTTTTGATCATATAGTGAAGTTCAAATTGGTTTTGTTGGTTTAGCTCAGCTTTTTTCATACTTAGCCTGATGATTCGGCACTTGTGTGTCAATACATGTTCTATCAACAACATTTCCTTTCCTTAGGCCCGGGTTGGAAAAATGACAAAAAATAGTTTGATAGTAGTCTGTCCTGGGAACACCCCTTCCTGTAACATAAAATAAAAAGTACATTTTTTTTAAATAAAAGAACAAAATAAACTTTTAATTTAAAAGCTTGTCACGAGATTTACTTACTTATAGAATACTTTTGATGAGATTTACTTACTTATAGAATACTTTTGATGAGATTTACTTACTTATAGAATACTTTTAACGACAAGCTTTATATGTAAAAGTATATTTTGTTCTTTTTAGCGCATTTAATAAAAGTTTGTATTAAAAAAAAATTACTGTTAATTTATTTTCTGACTAAAAAACCAAGCTTAGCAAACCCTTTCATTTGATACCCATATTGTTTTGGTGCATTATAAATAATTGGTCTGCCATCTTGGGAAAGTCCTCCATATTGAATTAAGAGTGACGTCACATTATTTATCGAGGTGTTCTTTGCAAGCCCTTTCATTTGATACCCATATGGGTATCAAATGAAAGGGCTTGCAAAGAACATATTGTAGGGGTGCATTAAAAATAATTAATCCGCCATCTTGGTAATGCCGCCATGTTGTCATCATCATCATGTCATCCGACTTACACATGCATGCAAAATTTCAGCTCATTCGGAGACTGGCAAGTGGGTCAAATTAAGATTCCAAGATTTTCTTACATAGTTACAAGTGAAGCTAATATAAAAGCTTGTAAAAAGATGGTATTCAGTCCAATAGAATGTTTTGAATTCAACAATGCAGAAGTTGTTGTTAGCACTGCCTTTAGACATTATTAATTCTCTATATGCTTGCTTTGCTTATGTTTACATATCAATATTATTAACAGTTTTATATTGCAAATGCGAGTAAAAATTTAATGTGCTGCGATATGTTTTTGTTTTGCATTTGAAAAGGTCCATCTTATCTTCACTTAACGATAAAGACAATTCATATCCACATTTACATCTGCATTCGATGTTTTAAAACCAAATTAATATGTAAAAGCTACATTATGTACACAAACTATTTTCAAGTAACACACTTTGCTAAATAAATAATATATATGTATATCAGTATTAGGCAATCCTAAAATCTGAAAGTATAACCAACCTCAAATGTCAAACCTCAATGCTAGGCGTTATTGAAACAAACTCCTAAACTGTAAGGTTACTTCCTAAAACGTAATTAATTTTAACAGATTTATGATGTGGTCATTGTGGTGATGACAGATGTGGTCATTTAGATATCGTTTTAATTTATTATCAAGTTATAATACCGGATCAGAACGAAATTGTATTGTAACATTTTCTTTTTAATAGGTTTGTAGTAACATTTAGTGACCTGAGCTTAGCTCAGAGGGGCTTTAGTCTCTATCTCTGGCGGTCCAGGTCATCAGGACGACTAGGGTCGATTCGGCTATGTAGTATTTTATAAGCACACACAACAACACTACAAAGTATTCATATATGTAGAACATAAGATAGCTCTTATGGTTTTCTTGATTGTGATGGAAGCTTTATTGTGCTTACTTTGGGCTAGGCCAGGGTCGGCAACATTTTGAGTCGGGGGAGTCAATAATAATAATTTACGTAATTTCATAGATTTTAAAGAGCCACAATGTTTTTTTCTTGCCTACAATAAATAGTTCTTGCATATGTGTAGGGAAGTGACAATCCTATCGCCCGTGGGTGGGGCATTTAATGCCCCATAACTGTCATAAATGCCCTAGTGCAGTTAGTCTCCATCAGGGCAGTTTTTGGCGATCTGTCGGTGAGTTGCGTCACCGAGGGTACCGATGTGCTTCAGGGGGGCGTATGTCACCTGCCTCTATCTGACAGAGTGGAGTCACAAAAGCAGATGTTCGAAGGGTGGACGTGTAATAATGTTATAACGCCGGTTACGTCTCGATCGTTGCCCGAGACACACTTCTCTTTTTTTTATCGAGGCAAATGTATTGTCACACTGTCCATGCCACGGCTAAGAGCATGCGCAGAGCGCTGCGCTCGCGTAAGCCGCTCGGCCTAGCTCGCACCGCTTTGACGTGGAACAACACGGGCTTCTGTCTCCGCTACAGGCATGGGGGTAGCTAGTGTTTCGTAGCTACCCCCACCATCGCAGGAGTCGTGTGCAATGCAGGCGATACGGTACCCATCTACATCGCCCGTCGACCCCCACTTTTTTTTGTTCCCCTGAGGAAAATGCATTAAATTGCATACCCCGGCTGTGGCGAGCCGGGGTTATGTGGGGCTCTCCTCCCCAGAAGGGGGAGGCCTACCCACTAAAAACCTCAGGGATGGCCTTCCTCAGGCATGTAGGGAGCCCCCGGGGAACACCAAGCCACCTCCGGGAACCCCCAGCCTCCGCTCCCCTGCCTATAGGGGAGCCCTCCTCGGGGGAGGCTACCACCTCCCCGGTCTCCTCCACCGACGACGCCCCCCGGCCACGGAAGGGGCGTGGTCCATCCCGGGTCGCCGCAGCAGTCGCGACTTCCTCGCGCCCGCCGGCGACCCGCGGCGGCGCCGCAGCTGTGCTACCGAGCCCGGCGCCGCCTTCTTCAAGCGGGATCGGCCATCTCCCGACCCCGCTCGGCGGCCTCCTTCTGGAGCATCACTGCTTCACAGAAGGAGGCCACAGCCCTCCAACCTCCCTCGTCCGCCAGCATTGCCGCAATCAATGCCGGCGGAGACAGATCTCGCCCGATCTCTGCGACCAAGACTCGGCGCTCGGAGGCCCACGCGGGGCACTCCGCCAGCGTGTGCTGGGCCGAGTCGAGGTCGGATGCGCAGTGGTGACAATGTGTCGATCCCTCCCCTCTTGCGACCACACGGGAGCCCCATACATGGCCACGGATCGCACGACGCCCTCGTACAGGCGGCGAACTCCATCCCTCGGTCCCCCGAGATTGGGCAGCAGGCGATGCAATGCGCCCGCCACCCTTTTGGCTCGGGGGACCACCGTCGACCCCCACTAGGACGGCGGAATCAGGGCATCGTAGCCCCTCCGTCGCCGCCCTGCCCTCCGACGCCTCCTCGCGCTTGCGAGGGAATCAAGCTCACGGTCTCGCTCGAGCCTCTCCTTCGAAGAGACACACTTCTCTACAGCTTAAGCCGTTTACACCAATGTGTTTTGGGGGGGCCATATAGGCAATCGACACTCCATTTTATTTATATGTATTTTTAATATATTTTTAATTAGCAATTTTATTAATAATATTTGCGTAATTAATTAAAGAGCCGCAGTTTCGTATCCAAAGAGCCACACGTGGCTCTCGAGCCGCAGGTTGCCGACCCCTGGGCTAGGCTAATTGGTGTGAATGTAAGAAATATTTATTATTTAATGTGGTGAAGTCTGGACTCGTTATTGTAGGCTTATTAATATACACTCATGAACAAATTTAGAGGAACTCAAAAAAGTGTTAAAAAAATGTTGTATGTGTGTATGTTATATATTTTTTTGTAATTTGGATTTTGTTTATTAAATTAAGAAAAATAGAAATAAATTTACAGATTAGAATAATTTTGTACTTAAAGTTTTATTAGTTTTCATCATAATTCTTAGGAAAGCCTGTTACGTGGGCTATAATTATTACTTAGTGTTGCCTCCTCTAGCTCTTCGAATTGCTTCAAAATCCTTGGCATACTCCTGATTAAGTTATCAATAAAATCTTGAGAGATTCCATTCCATTCTTCTTGTAACGCGTTTTTTAAGCTCTCTCAAATTAGCGGGGAGAGGATATCTTTTTGTCGAAAATTTGTCGTTCGAGTTTATCCCATACATGCTCTATAGGATTTAAGTCGGGTGAGCGCGCTGGCTACTCCATGGCATTGATTTCAATGTCTCGAAGGTAGTCGACAAGCACAGCCGCAGTATGGGGGCGTGCATTATCATGCATAAAAACAAAGTCATCTCCTATGAAAGGTGCAAAGGGCACTACAATTTCTTCTAAAATCGCAGTTACATATCTTGCCGGTGTTAGTGACCCATTCGCGATGACACGGAGTTCCGTACGTGCCCCCATATAAATACCTCCCCATACCATAATTGACCCTCCACCATATGCTTCTTTTCCAATGATGTTGCACTGTTCGTACCTCTCTTCTGGGCATCTCAACACTTTGATCCTTCTATCATCTGGCTTCAGGCAAAATCTGGACTTATCTGTAAATAAAACTTGACTCCAAGTTTTGTCACCCCAATTTTCGTAATTGCTAGCAAAATTAACTCTAGCTACTCGATGACTGTGGTAAGAAAGGGCCCTTTGGCAGGCAAAAGTGAATTTAATCCGGCTGATTTAATTCTTCTTCTCACGGTTTTTGTGCTTATTGTAACCCCTCGAACTTCTAGCAGCCTAGAACTTACCTTGGAAGAAGTTAAGGTCCGGTTTCTATGCACACTGCTAACGATGAAACGGTTATCTCTAGTCGCAGTTTTCCGTTTACGCCCCTGTCCTGTGAGTCTCGTAAACTGTCCAGTCTGCCGATACCTCTTGACAACTCAGTGTAGCACAGATTTAGATACTCGTAAAATTTGAGCCACATTTTTGTAGGTGTGCCCAGTTTCAATTAGAGTAACGGCCCTAGCAACTTGAGTGGTGTTTAGATCCGGCATTGTCAGTTTATTTGCAGTATTAATTCACACTTAACACGACAAAATAAATCAGTCGTGGTAAAAATTTAAAAAAGCCAAATTTATCTAAATCAAAAGATGAGATTTTTTATGTAATATGAAAAAACACAATATTACGCAATATCAACATAATGAATTTCGAAATAAAAAACATTCCAATACTTTCTTTTTTTTCATAGGATTTACTAATGTTTGTAGCCAGTACGTACAATAATTACAACAAGGGAAATTAAACCTTTATTTGCGTTCCTCTAAATTTGTCCATGAGTTTATATTGTAGCTATAGAGAAATGTGATATGCATATATAATATATATATTAATAATATATATTTCTTGTGTGCGTGTGTTATGTGACTGATCCTCTAAATCGACTGGACATCAATTTATGATGAAATTTTTTGTGTGTATTCCAGGGGGCTTTGGAGAAAATGGTTTAGATTCAGCAATACGGTCATATAGATATTGTTTTTTATCAGCTAAATTATTTATTTAAAAACATTTGAGACAGACGTGAGACAACGTGAACATTTGAGACATTTGACATTTGAGACATTTGACAGGACAACGTCTGTTTGGCCAGCTAGTATATATATATATAATATTATTTTCAGATGTTCATGAATTTGTTAATTTGAAATTAACTATTGCTGCTTATTCAATGTGCTTATCGGTCATCAATTATATCAATATCAATTGCGAATGTTTTTGTGGAAATATTGAAGCTACACTACAGTTTCACTAGGATGCGGTTAGGTGGGCCGTACCAAACTCATTTTGGATAGAGAATTCAAAAGCCGTTATTACTTACGGGTGCTATATTACTTGGTCTGTATAATCATAAAGTTATTTCATGAACTTTTTATATTTATATATTATTTGTATACATATGTAGCGAAATGTTATATCAATAATGTTGACGTCGTAATTACTTATATTTAATGCGTATTGCAATTTTCAGACTTCGGGTTTTAGACATTTATTTTCTTAAAAAGAATTAACAATTCACTAGTACAAGAAAAGTTACAAAGTAGTTACAGTAATAAAATCAGATCTACATATAGAAGTGAATCTACAGAAAACAAAGCAATAATTATGGAAGTAGGAGTTAAAAAAACTATCGTTCGCTTCACTCAAATTCTTCAAAAGATTTCAAAAATATTCGTCAGCATTAATCGGTCGTCTGTCTGTGGTGTTGAATTTTAAACTACGAGCATTTTGATTGGGCGTAATATAAGAATCGCTTATATCTGGGCATATGATGAAGTAACATTTGTATCCCCGAAGTTGTGTCTTGGTCCTGGCCGCTGTGTAAGCGACGCGATGTTTTGAAAAAGAATAAACACGGTGTTTGTTCCTTGTACACATATGCGAAAATTTCGCAATACTTTTCCTTAGTAATTGCGTAATTACTTGTAAACTATATATAAAACACAGCTGTCATTTCTTACTGACTACTGTGCTTTGCTCCTACTGTGTAAATCTTTTGGGGCGAACAAGATGTTGGAACACCTTTCATGTTCAGTTCACCCTGAATCTCTGTGTCGATTCTCCTGCAATAGTCCCTGCACGCAATGCTGTGTGATTTGGTGTGGGATCATTGTATAGATTGGCCTGACGTCATTTGTAATCATGATGCCAATAATATACAAGAGCACCGATTTTCTAAAAGCTTTGTACTTTTCCGGAGATTCTTTGCACGTCAACCCTAGTTTATTCTAACACCAAATAAGACAACATAAGTAGACTGACATAATTATAAAAAAAAATCACAGTAGAGATTCTCATTGAAATTCTCTATTTGAAAATAGGTTTAGGAAAAACAGGGTTAATTACCTGCGTGGCTAACAATTATCGCAAGAATACTATGTGTTTGTATAATTTTTTTAGCTTTGCAATTTCGTAATACTTAATCAGTGAATGATTGTATTTCACTTGTATAAGAATTCTCCATTTATGAAGTATATTTAGAATAATATAATGTTATCGTGCTTTCATTTGTATACTGTTTAATGAGTATGTTTTACTACCTATTGGTAACAATATTTCCTTAACATATTTACTCACGTATTGTAGAGAAGAATTCTTCTAAATTCAAAATCGACAACAAGGAAATCAGCGACAGACGGAGTTTTATCGACGCTACCAAACAAGAAGTCAAGGTAAGGTATTTTTTATAATATTAGCACAGCTACTATTCCTAACCTATGGTGAACCTGGTGTTAGGCTCACGCGATGAAGCCTTCTAAATCAAGTTACTGATTTTTTAAATTTTAGAATAGTAATTACGGAATGTTGTCTTCCATCATAACAATAATGTTAGCGGCGCCATCATCCGACTGAACTCATAGGTAAACTAATACTAATAGTAAAAAAGGTTTTAATTTATTTTTCCGATAGCCTCCGATAGATGTTATAAAACATTTCTTGGTGCTATATTATTTAACAATTAGGTTACAATGGAAAATAAAAAAAATATTATTGTAATAGGACTTTTACAATCGCTTTTGCATGTCAAAGGCTATGCCATTGATTTACAAGTTTACGGCGGGAAATCTTGTACTGGAAAGAACAATATTTTTTTTTCTCTCTCTATTTTTACGGTGTCGTCCATTAGAAGCTGGCCTCGGATAAATAGTCTGAACCCAATTTCTCTTACAAGTTTATATTTATCGAAATTGTAGTTTCATTGGGCAACGTATCTATTGAGTCATTAAAGTTTAACTTAGACATTGTTTTCATTAAAGTAATCCTTAACAGTATTCCCTTAATTTTAATTCATGTATAGCGCGAACGGCTCTTTTTTGCCCAGTCACAACTCCATTTAACAAGACACTATGAAAATAAACAATCTTGCTGTTTCAACATCAGTATGTTGTCTTTTTTACCGCATATGTTACAGAACGAAGTTTGTTAAGTAAGGTATCAATGTGAGGATCCCACAGTAATCTCGTGCTATGCCCTAGATTTTCGACTTATCTATAAATTTGGACCATTTCATTATTTATTTTTAATATTAACTAATACTATAATACTATTTTATTTTTGTCTTCCTCTGTCAATATTAAATACTAGCGGACCCGACAGACTTCGTCCTGTGAAAAAGATTTGTAAAGTGGCAGTTTTTTGTTCCTACTTGAAATGACATATGATGACATTAAATTTGTTTGACAGAACTAACGTCACTTTTTTGTCTTGCCAAAGGTTCAAATTGGCTTTTAAGTATTAATACAAATTGTTTGTATAAAAATGTTGACTACACTTTTTCAAATTTTATTTTTTTATTTTCTCTACGTACAAACCTTCTCTGGACTTCTACGAATAATTCAAGACCAAAATTAGCCATATCGGTAAAGGCATTGTTGAGTTATGCGCAACACATTTTGCGATTCATTTTTATGTATAAGAAGATAAGATTAATGAAGTATCATTTACTACCAGTACTGTGTCATACAAATTCTTAGTTAAGTATGGAAGGTCATTTAATTCTCATCTCATATTATATCAAAAAAGTTTACCTGCATCAAAAGAAACAGCATAATATTTGAGTTTATTCCAAAGAGTGATGACTAACACAGTTAAAAGCCTTTGATAGGTCACAGAATATGCCGATTACATTTAGTTACGCTTCCAAGCAGCAAAAATGAGTTTAAGTAGCGTACCACCAGCAACTGTGGTGCATACACCGTTAGTGAAACCTTATTAGTTTATATGAAAAAGTTTATACGCGAAATAATCTAAAAAAATAATCTCGAAATAATCTTTAAAAATCTGCGAATTAACTAAAAATAACATTATAAAAAAAATTGCAAAGTGCAGGAAAAATAGAAATAGGCCTGTACGAATGTAGAACGGTCGGCTATGTTACCAGATTTTTTAGACATTTGTTTAGGGAAATTATCTTCATAAGTACATTTATTAAAAATCATTGCAAGTCTTGAGATTATTTCCTGTGTTTTTGATATCATTATGTGGGTTCAAATGCCCCCAAGGTCTTTAATATTTTTGCTATGAATTAATCTAAATGTTTAAAAAACTGAACTGTGTATTGTGATTAAAGTTGAAAACTTTTGTTCTTCCAAAAGGGCTACAACCACATTGAGGCACGAATTCAGGTCATTGTTTCATTGATGACATCTAGTGTAAAGGACTTTACAGTGCTCTCTTTGATTTGCCCTCTTCTTGAACTAAGATATTCCACATAGATTTTACTTTATTTTGAGACAAGTAATTTTGTTAGATGTACTGTGATTTGTAAGTATTAGAATCAGTAGAAGATGCTTTAAATCCAAATAGTCTTCTAGAAATTTATTCTTATCTTTGGTAGCTTAAGTCGTTTTCGTATTTTGAAATTTAATTAGTTTTTTCTTAAATACATTATTTTTAGTACATCTTTCATAACGGATTCAAACTAATTTCAAAAAGGGGTCTATGTTTTTACGTTCTTAAAACTGGAAGTTCTTGTGCAAACTTATTAAGGGGTGGATCTCCACGTCATATATCACATTTCATAGTGAACGAACATTTATATTTTTAAACTGTAAGTATAAATAAAATTTTAAGTCTACCAGAAAAGTCAAATAAAAAAATAAAGAAATATAAATATAATAGAAATATTTTGATAAACAATCCGCTTAATTAATATCTAGTCTTATTTTAGTCAATATCTGGCTCTTTGCTCGTACTATTTAATTTAAATAACTTAGAATTTTTTCAAATACATAAAATTAAATGTGTTGCTCAATAAATCAAGCATTGGACAACTAGCCAGCCAAGCTGTTTGCTTATATAATGTACAAAGTGAAATTGGTAGGTAGACGAGGTTTCAGTGGCTTAATTTGATGTGTATCACGTGTATCACGTGGTAAACGTCTTACGTATTTGTTATGTTGAGCTCGACCGCTCAAAGAGTTCAGGAACTTTCTGTTTTGCTTCAAAGTGAAATAAGCATTTGTGTTGTTTCCTCGGAAACAAGTTTGGCTCTCTTTGCCAAATGTTATAATTTGTTTTATTTTTTGATTCTTCCAATATTTAATGTTCAAGAAAAAACTATAGTAACAATTAAGCAACAAGAATGTATAATATGGACAAAAATATTACCTTGTTGAATTCTCCACTCGTCAGGTATATATTTTTTACCGTTTAGTTTGTATACTCAAAGTAAAGCTAATAACCACTTATCAAACATCTATTTTAGAAATCTTTACAGGTATCTTACTTTATTGGGTATTTTATATTATTTTTATTTATATAATTCAAAGGATGCAAGAAAGTTGAAATAATTGAACGTATCTTCTTAAATGTAACAATAATACGGCAATGTTCCTTGCAAATCCAATAATAAAATAATTTAATGCTTAATTTCGAAGGCGACCTTCGAACTGCGTGGTTTGAAGCAAAGAGAGCATAATTGCGTAAAAATGAGATGGCTCATTTTGATTCAATAGGACTAATTTTTAAATTAGTATCCTTATATTTTTATCACAGACGTATCTACATATGCAGTGGCTCGTACTACACTCGGCGTCAAAGAAATCGCACCTCGATTAAAATAATTTTCAACCTTTAATTTCCAAAAGTTAGCAGCATCCTAACTAAATAAAATTGGTATCAATTTAAAGTACGTTTATTTAACTTTTATTGGATATATATAAAAAGTAGGGCTATTTGGGTGAGTTTAGTTGGTAGATCTTGGCGATCGGGCCGTCTCGGCTGACATGGAGTCCAACATAGTCTCCGCTTACTTGGTTACGGGGTCTCCTGATCACGTTTCTTGATCCTTGTGAGGATTCTTAGCTTCTTTCTACTGTGAGACAAAAAAAAATTAAATAAAAGGTAAATTTGCTTTTAATAATTTGTTGTTAAACCGTTGCTTTTCTTAATGATATTAAATTTTTCATTTGTAAACAGATTTTTTTTTTTGCGTATCGCTTAAGTAGTTTTTTAAATTTATGTATGGTACATTTGTTTTATTTTTTTAAATTGCTGTTCAGTAATAATCAAAAGTTTTCGAGTTAACTTTCAAAATTTGCAACATGGTTCTGTGTGGTACCTTCTAAATGAAAATTCATACAAGAATGACAAATTCAAAATTTAAATGCAAAATTTAATTATTTTTTAATTGTAACAGTAATAAATACTGTTACGGCCTGACTAACTAATATATGACAAGTCACAAGCTAGATAATATAAAATAATCGATTACATTGTTTTATTCTTTGAATGAAATTATATTTATTACTATCTGATTCGGCGAACTTCGTATCGCCTAACAGTTAATCAATAGAGTTATACTTATAATCTACATTAGTTAATCATAATAAATGGCGTTACCTAGCATTCCGAGTGACTTGATATTTTATTAAATAAGCAGTTTTCTTTATAACGTCGTTTCTCTGCTTTTATTTGAAAAGTAATATTAATATATAATATTAATATAAAAAAAAAATATATATTTGAATGGTTATACTGATATTATTGACGGACTGTTGTTGAGTTGAACTCATTTGAACTAACACTACTTTATTTTAATTAATGTAGAAACACATTGATATCAATAATATTACTTATATTAGCTTTGTGGTCTGTCGGTTTTCGATAACCACCGACCAACCGATCTCCTGCAAGCTAGAGCCTCACAATGGCTTGATTCTGCCGAGACGCTTCCGCCGAGAGTGCTTCGCTACCTGGGGGGTGTCCACGAGCCCACGATACGGGCCTAGAGGACACCGGGGGGTTTTAGTGGGTAGGCTGATCCATCTGACCGGAGAGCCTTACACACGGCCGCGCTTAGCCAGCGCGGTGTCATGGTGCTTAAGATGCATTTCCCCTCGGAAAAAAAAGAGCCTCACAATGGCATAATAGGTGTACAATGGTCTCCTCTTCAATCTTACAGGCCTTACGTAGCTTAGTTTTGGCGTCACCCATTCCGCGAAGCATGACTAGTGCCAAAGTAACTTGCCAAGGCGACTAACTGGCGACTGAATTCGAGTCAATTTTCCATTTCCATGGAATTTTTTTTATTACCTCTTTCTTTTTGGTATCTCTCCTGTGATTGAGTTGTCTTAACCGTATATCAAGCAAATGATTCCGCTACCACCATAAATTTTTAGATCCAATTTTTATATTGTGAATCCAAACTTCCTGTTTAGTGTAGTCTGTTGAGTAATTCATTGTGCATTCATTTTAAGATTGGACTCCCCTTATAATCTCACCCCGCTCTGTGGGTTGCTTGGCTGTCGCTGAGAATGTACTCTTAGATGTATAGGCGCTTATGGTCATTATCTAGACTCTCACGTGCAGGCTATTATGGCCTTTTTATTATGGTAAATTATTTCAACTTAGAAAAAGGTCGCCAGTGTGCCCATGCTGATAGGCTTCTCAGTCTTATTGCCCCTGTAACAAACTTCATTTTTTAATTTATCGATATAAATCGCCTAAATATACATTATTATATATTATGAACGAGTAGTCTAAATATATTTTTAAATATTATTCTATCACTAGTTATATCTGGCGAAAGAATCCCTATATCATGCTCAAAAGCTTTGTGTCCTGTATGAGCCTAGTTAGCATTTCACAGGCCTATCGAGCTGAGTCTGTAGATAGCTTTCATAGCCACCCTTTGTATATTAATGTGCAGTGGCTGTAGATTTAGAAAGCATTACTGGGCTGTCGTGGGAGTACTTTTGAAGGCCCCCATTATGACTATGCAGACCAAACTTTGGAATTTACTGTATTTGTAATTATTTCCTGCATGTGGTCAGATCCATTCTTGACCATTGGACAATAATACCATACGTTATTATCGGCAATATCATTATTTCATATGCAATTATTCAATGCGATTTCAATTTTGTTGACGTGTAGAGTGGTCTCAGTTGATTTACCTACTCGGTAAGAAAACCACGTAGAAATATGGTGTAAATTAACCTGAATCCCTCCATCTTGATGGTTTGATGGGTGTAATGTGTGCTTTGTACCTCCGATTAAGATTCAGGTTGTTCGTATAATATTACTTATCTTGTCATATATGTGAAAAAATGTAATAATAAATATTTTTTTTAAAGAAAGTTCAACTTATGTCTTACTTATTCTGTTTTATTTAATTATCTGCCCGAAAGGCAATTAATAGAAGACCAAGAGAAAGAACAAAGAGTGATAGATTTCATCCCATTACTCATTTTCGACTTAAATACATGAAATTAAAAAGTACAGTTTATTTCTTACTGCTTAGAGGCCTTCAAAAGCTGTCGTGTCGCTAGGTACTGTCAGTTTTTGTGTCGTTAAATACTGTCAGTGTTCGTGTCGGTCAGTGAAGCAGAAACGACCATTCTTGGCACTTGATACTCGTTATCTCATTAACAACGGTGCATACTTTGACAAATTAAATATATTAAAAAAAAAAGACTTTATATTCTTCCCGTACAAAACGCCAATTTCATATGTAAGGACCTAATATAATTTTGGAGTTCAAAGAAATACATATTCTTAATTCAAGATATTTTAATGCATGGTACATATAAAAACGCATATTGTCTCGAGTCTAGATATTTCTTTTCCATGTAGGTAACTCATATGACACAGGAAGTATATTGTTGCCGTTTTTATTCTTATTATCATAGGAGTATGCCTTTTTAAATATTAGAAGGTCTACAAAACTATTTAGATGATGATGAAGAAAACTGATAAGTAACATTTACTTAAGCATATTTCATTGTTTTCTTGTCATGTTCTTAATAATAATAGTTCTGTTATTTTGCAAGCTTTTATTTTTATATGTTCATATTAGTATTACAAACAACATAAGTATAACATATAACAACATAATACCTAACTTCACGATTGCTGAAAGAGCACAGTTATAAGGGATTTTATAGTAATGAAAGATATTGAGAAATTTAAATATATTTATCGGTAAGTAAAGCTTATGTTTTTCTAAATTGAACTGGTTTATTTTTTAAACTGCTATATAAATATATTATAAATAAAGCAGCATAAGTAGCAGCCCTCGTATATATATATATATATATATATACTATATATATATATATGTATCCGAATAGAAAAATTAAACAAATGTATATGGAATATCGAATTATTGTTTTTCAAAGTATTCTCCGCGATGATCGATACACTTTTACGATACTGCATACGTTGAAACCAATTGTTATAGCATTTTTTCCACTCTGATTGCGGTATCTCTGAAACGTGCTGTTCGAAAGCGTCAACGGCATCTTCACGGGTCGAAAATCGTTGACCACGTAATTTATTCTTTACATTTGGGAATAAATAGAAATCATTAGGTGCCAAGTCTGGGCTATACGGTGGATGACCCATCAATTCTATTTTTTGACCCTCCAAAAATATATTTGTTTCGCGTGATGTATGACTATACGTGTGTAGAATGATTCTGCGTCGCTTGTTGTTTTTACGTATTTCTTCAAATACTTCCGGCAAACAAATGGTCGTGTACCACTCCGAATTGACGGTTTTACGATTCTGCACGACCAGTGATACACAGTGGTTTTTGATGGAGCTTCAACATCAAAAGTTGAAGTTAATTGATCTACGCACTGTTGTTGCGTTAAACCACGGCGAAAATCGTAATAAATCATAGTACGAATATTTTCACGTGTGAGTTCCATCACTTCAGCGATATGACATTTTAAACCCATCAGAAACAAAACACTAGCGTATATAAGGAAAAAAAAATAACGGCCAGTATTACAAAAAAGAACGAATTCTTCCATGGAGGTCATATATTGCGTTTAAAAATGTTGAAATCCCAGATTCCGGATACTTAAGTAGCAGCCCTCGTATCATCCGTCACTATCAATTTTTATTTTGTGACTTTGTAGCAATGAGAGAGTTTTAAATAGGATTTGATTGTATTTATGCCTATGGTTTATTCTTACTTTTGTTTTGTTGTGTCGGTATTTTTATTTTTAGTAGTGTGATTTTAATATTATAAGGACATATCATATATTAATCAATCAAGTGCCAAGAATGGTCGTTCCTTCATCACTGACCGACACGAACACTGACAATACTTAACGACATGACGACAGCTTTTAAAAGAGACCTCTAAACAGAAATATTTTTGTTGTTTAGCAGTTGTTCTTGCTTCGTGTTATGCAGTTGCTGACAGTAGATACGAGTATGTGCCCTAATTGTTCGGTCAGATTTTAGAAAACTGTAGTGAACGACACCGGCGCTAGTTCACCAAACATTCACAAGTAACTTTTGCTGAATCAATTTTCGTTTAGCTAGGTCAGTCATTACGACGAGCGCTTCAAATTGTCGTACTGTATCCACTTTTCATCATAAATAATGATTCGATTTTAAATCCCTTCATTATTGTTCGGTTATTCGGTTGAGTAGAGTAACACAGCAGTCGATGAGTGCTTGCAATTTTGATTCACTCAATTCATGAAGTACCCATCGTTCTAGTTTTTCTTTTCCCGACCTATTATGAAGAGCTCTTCCGATAATCGTACATTATCCACTTTTCATCATAAATAATTATGCTTACCCCAAAGCCTGTAGCTGTCTCACAAGTGCTTTGTGATGGATCCACTACCACAACATCCTTTAATTCTTCATTTTCCTCTTTGATCTCCAGCCGTCTACGGGGTTGGTTCTGAATGTCGAAAATTCCAGAATGAAAGCAGTGAAACCAAAACGTACCGTGTTTTCTTTTGCGAGATCACTCACCACCCATCATTAATCCTTCGAGTTGTATCTGCAGCACTGGTTCCACGGTATCACTTGTACTCGTAACTTCCATTGTGCGGGGTAATAAGCGACATCAAAGAAAAAATAATGAGAAAAAATCAATCAATGACTGTTTTCAAAACACAAAACTTACCAGCTAAATGAATTTATAAAAAGAGGAGATATTTCAGATCAAAGTGGTCATTACGACAAAACGCAAATTTCATATCTAAGGACCTAATATTATATACAGTATGCTACGAGGAAAAAGAGATCTTACGAAATATCGTGAAATCTAACTTATAATTAAATATTGGCGGCAGCGGCTGGCGGGACGTTACAACCTAACACGCAACTTGCGG
Source organism: Scirpophaga incertulas (assembly GCA_036419045.1). Lineage (NCBI taxonomy): Eukaryota > Metazoa > Arthropoda > Insecta > Lepidoptera > Crambidae > Scirpophaga > Scirpophaga incertulas. Next base: position 13,409,187 of record CM071626.1, on the reverse strand, counting down.
GAACGGTGACAAAAAGAAAGAAAGTTTAACACCAAAATACCTTTTTTGCAAACTACGACGTAGTCATTGTTTCGGTAAACATATTGCTATCGACAACACTCCTAAACGCCCAGAAAATCTTCGTGTTCTTACAGAGGAAATTATAAACGAAGCTAGAATCACAACAGAGCTATTTAGATCGGATTGTGAAATTGTTATTATAGCCCAGAGTCTATACATAAAATAATAATTATAAGCCTATCTGTAATTTTAAACATCGAATACTTGTTGAACTATATTTTCTTACTGTTGTAAGTGTTATAGAAAACTGATGTTGGTTTGAACCAGGTTCACGTGATCACTTGACTTTAGTGTGATCATGTGAAACTGGTTCACTTAAAAGTGTACAACATTTAACAATTAAAAGATTTCAAAAAGCAAGAGTGCATTGTCATTAATTATAAAAAAGGCCTATCTATCTAATACTGTTTTTTTATATATTTTAACATATGGAAATCTATTGATTCTGAACTTTTATTATTTATTTTATTATTATTTATTATATAATAGAACTTATATTTTTTCTCCATAATATTTGTACTGTAGTTCCTAGTTCTACCTCCAAATTACCCTTTTTTCAACCCGTCACCTCCCCCTATGTCAAGGCTTGCATTGAAGTCTTCCTTAATTACGATGTAGTGAATTGTGGAAGCATATCGTCCAAAGTGCAATACATGCTGGAAACCACTGCTTCCAGCTATTGTTTCATACATATTGTCAGTTTGGTCACTCGAATAAAAATGGACGAATGGAAACATTATGGACGCTACAGATGCTTCGAAAATTCGTTACGTTCGAACTACAGTTTAGTATACCGATAAGTCGAGACGTGTTTGAATGAAGAATCATACATTTATCTCATACATTTTTGACTATTTATTGCTAAGCTATTCAGGTTTTTTATGTAACGTAACATATTAGCGTAACATATTCTAATAATTCAGAAAAACAGAATATTTACAATGGTAAGACAGAATTTTTTTTTTTTATATTAATGTTAGGTTTCTACAGTAGAAGCAATAAGAGCATTACGGGTTAATATTTGGTCACAAATTGATTTTTTTATGGAAACTTATTTCCTCCGGGGACTAGTATAGTCCGTGCCTTTTTTTAGGTTGTATTCATTTGTTTTCTTACATATATTATATTCTTTCCATTACTCTACATCTATTAGGTATACTTATTACTGTAACAAATTGCGCAGCACTTTTCTTACAGTCACCAATTGGTTGATGTAGTTAGTATCTTACATTTGTTGTTCTGATCTCTGGTTGTCACGGAATTGGGAAAGTAGTAAATGATTATGTCAGTGATTGATTATTTGTAAGAGTGACGTCAATGTTAGATAACGTAATATACCTGTTATAACACATCATTTTTTCATTATATCGGAGCAATAGTTAATTAACTACTTGGTTAGAAAAAATTGTTCTCCAAAAATGTACTTGTAAAAATTTTATGCTAATATGTATAGGTGAGGTTTGAAATTGTGCAGTATAAACAAAAACGTAGCACTGGAATAATTTAAATAAAATTTCTCGAAACTACCTGCTCATCTGCTCATTACGTTCGTAGGTAACAACGCGCCATATAATTGCATAGTGTAGATATTATTTCAGTAGGAATAATAATAATCTTTACATGTAACGTTGTGACTAGATATCTTATAACCCTAACAAAATGTAATCATATTTGAAACATGCTCCAAAAACTAACACCTTTTTATTTTTTAATCTTTATTACAACATTTTTTTTTTCGGCGGGAAATGCTCCTTATGCACCGTGACACCGCGTTGGCAAGGCGCGGCCGTGTGTGGGACTCTCCGGTCTGAGAAGACCGGTCTACCCACTAAAACCCCCCGGTGTCCTCTAAGCCCATATCGCTCGTGGAGGGTTGCACTTTCGCGATTCTACCGCCTCATCTTTATTACAACATGGGAGGGGTAATAAAATTCAAGTGTCAAACATAATTAATGAATTTGATCACAAAAATGTTCAATATTGTTTATTGGTGACACATTAGTTGAAAGTTATCTAATGAATCGTATGTTTTTTTGTTCCCCTTAGGAAAATGCATTAAGTTGCATACCCTGGCTGTGGCGAGCCGGCGGTTATGTGGGGCTCTCCTCCCCAGAAGGGGGAGGCCTACCCACTAAAAACCTCAGGGATGGCCTTTTTCAGGCATGTAGGGAGCCCCCAGGAACGCCAAGCTACTTCCGGGAACCCCCAGTCTCCGCTCCCCCGCCGATACAGGGAAGCCCTCCTCGGGGGAGGCTACAATCCCTCCCCCGATCTCCACCACCGACGACGCCCCCCGGCCTCGGAAGGGGCCTGGTCTCTCCCGGGTCGCCGTATCCGCGGGCGCGATTTCCTCGCGCCCGTCGGCGACCCGCGGCGGCGCCGCGGCTGTGCTACCGAGCCCGGCGCCGCCTCCTTCGAGAGGGATCGGCCATCTCCCGACCCCGCTCGGCGGCCTCCTTCTGGAGCATTACTGCTTCACAGGAGGAGGCCACAGCCCTCCACCCTCCCTCGTCCGCCAGCATTTTCGCAATCAATGCCGGCGGAGACAGATCTCGCCCGATCTCTGCGACCAGGACTCGGCGCTCGGAGGCCCACGCGGGGCACTCCGCCAGGTCGTAACAATTCGTCGGTGCCACTCTCGCTTAGGCACTTCTTGAGCGGGTTCCAGGGCGCTACCCCCATCACTCCCCCGGTCGACACGCCGCGACGCATACGTCGCCGCGTACATGTCGGCCAGGATGTCGAATGGGGGGGAGAACCATTTTTGAAAAGTTTGATAACTAAAAATAAACATTATAGGGAAACAAATTTACAGGATAAATTCGACAGGAGCTCTATAAAAATATTTTTATCAAAATTATGCGTACTAATGTAAGTTCCACTCTTACGGGACAGTTATCTGACAGTTGGAAACTGGAAAGGAACAGTTCATTTGTATTTTGTAGGGAATCCTATGTTGTGTTGAACACTATCTATCTCTTGCACAGATTAGTTAGTTATTGCGGCGATTGGCCCGCGTAACGGGATATAAATTCATTAGTACATTTTGAAAATTTAATTTTATTATTGATGATAATGATAATGTTTACCTATGAAATTGCTTTATTGTATTGATTCCTAACCAAAGCTTTCCTATTTAAGTAATAACTAATAAGGCATATTTTTGAAATAATATAAATTAAAAGCAAAAAAAAAATAGTTTTCAGGAAGTTCCAGCTAATAAAATCTGGTGTAAAATAATAATTCATTTCTACAAATTTTCAGATTCAAGAGTAATCGAAAATTGCACTGTAGTGTTGAAATGAAACGCAAAAATAAAACAGTTTTTATGCCTCCAATTAAAAAATATGAAAAGCTTGATCTACAAACGAAAAAAAATGAACTATTTCATCGATCCGTGAGATAAGTGGAAACTGTAAAGCTGGGAATTTGGCGCAGAAATAAACGTATACAATCAGATTCTCTTCGCTGTAGAATACAGTCTTATATATCATCATTCAATATCAGTACAATTCAATTTAATATTTATATCTTGCAGCCAAGACAGTTCTGTTGAGTTGCTATAATCAAGACATGACAACCAATTTGCCAGCAATCGATGCCCCACTTGTAGTACATCTAGATTGCAGTACTCAGGCTTGGGTCAACGCACGCTGACAAAGAGAACTGGCTGATTACCTCGTTGATCTACGACAGTGAGCTGGTGCTTTATGTCAGTATGACAATCACTTTATATTCGCCACCTCGTTGCGAATGATATATAACTATATCAATTTTAGTTTATACTGTGTCCCATTCCTAACTAAAGGTATTTGTTACATTCGTTCAAATTACGTAATAAAAATAGTTTCATATGATAACTCCACGATTTTATGTATAAAACAAAAACAAAAAGCCAAATAGAATAAAAAACACACTATAATTTGTATAGATTATATATCACAAACTTCTCGTGTTTCTAATACATAATATATTATTTGTATTTTCAATGAAATAAATGTAATTATTACCTATATAAATACGATTTATATCGGAGAGACGATTTATATAGGAGTAGGTCGTGCTATCGATGGCAAAATTGAACACAACAGCCACAATTTATTTTTTCCGCTGAAATTGGATTGTGTCAACTACTTTCCTTATATTACACATTTCCATTGCATTTGCATTGCACTAAGGCGCCATATCACCTTAACTACGCTAATCACCACATCGTTGTGAAGATCCTCGGAGGATGTCTATGTCTAACAGAAGCTTAGATGATGATGTTGTCATATCCAATTTTTTACACCCTGCAAATGCAGTTTTTGTTTAATGGTTATATTTTAATAAATGAAAGTTCAAAACGATCTTCAATAAACTAAACAAAATAAACATTTCGGAGATGATTGTTTTTTGATACTAACTATTTCTAAGGGGCATTGCTTTGCACATAGACTCTGTAAGTATGTATGACCAGCTTCATTTATGATTATTTTGGAAATTTCGTCTTGCGTTGCGCACGTATTTGTAGCAAAATAATTGCACTCTCACGCCGGTTGTTGGAATACCTGGGACAATAATTTTTGTACAAGTGCGGAACCGATGTAATCGCTTTATAGTATTGAAGTGACCTACTGACGATCTCCCAGTCATAATGTATAGGTACCTAACAGTCAATATGCATAATAACTTAACCGTCTGCAGTGTGTGTTAGTGCTAGCTATATCGGAGCTCGCGGTTAATTTATTCAGTGCGCAGCATTCCCTCCGCTTCAGTCGCTTCGTTCCTGCCCACCAGTTTACAGGTGAGGATGATGGAGTGAGATTTCCAGTATTATATCTCTTGAATTTTCTTCAATTTAATTAGTCTCTGACAGGAAATTTATGACGTGTTTAAACGATTATATTTCAGTGTCTATTCGTCTTTGTTCCAAATCGGTAAGCGCTGGTTAATCGATATCTGTCACCGAATACGGCTCCTTTGATAGTAGTTGGTATAAGCAGCAGTGATTTGTTGATGATTTACGTTTTAGTTCAATTAGTACCAAAATGTCGTAAAACACGGGCAGACAGTAAGTTCGAGATTAAAAGGTGAATATGTACACCTTGGAAGAAGCCTTATTAAGAAATAGCGTCAACGCCAAAGTTAAAGCATATTTTCAATGTATATAATGTGGCTTGAAATGATTTCTTTCAATTTCAAAAACGGTTTAATAACATATTGTGGTGTATGTAGTTTTTTTATTTCGTAATATGCCTTTTTATAATTGGTTTTCGTTTTATTTTGAGCGTATTTTACTTTAAGCTATTAGCCTGAAAACTGTTCGAATATAATTTTATATTGTATCCAGATGTGTACAATTTTACCGAGGTATAAAACAGATTTAAAAGTATTTGCATAAAAGTCATTCATTTTAAAACAAATTTGATCGTTTTTTTCACCGTACAGTTATCAGGGAGAATAATTCTTAACATGTATATACCTATATTTTTAGTACTTACATAATATGAAAATAATAATAATAAAGTTAATGTATATAATTAGTAAATTTGATCTGTAAGGTAGTTAGTACTAGTTTATCGGTTCATAGGTGATGAAAGGCAAGATGAGTTTGAACCGTAATCGTGATAGCGACGGCACGCGCGAGCCTCTCCTGGCAGAGGAGAGCCCGGTGCGCTTTACTAACACCTGGACGTCCACACCCAAGTACACCAAGTACTCGAAGCTCGCTAACCAGGTAAGCAATCGCCGCAAAGCGATACTTTGTCATGCGATTTTTGTCGATTTCCGTCGTGTATAAGCTAAGACATGGTATATTTTTCTAGGCTGACAGCCCCAATAGGTTTGAATACGAAAATGAGGTGTTATCTGCTCAGGACCGAATGATCCGCTCTCAAGACCAGCAACTATCTGCAATTGCCAATACGGTCGGGTCTCTTAAAACTGTGTCTCGACAGATCGGCACCGAACTTGATGAGCAGGCAGTGTGAGTATCATGTTTTGGTATAGCTGAGTTTACTCGGATTTGGGGGTTTCGCACAAAGGTCAAGGGCAGATAGTTATAAAAATCCATTTGTTTGACTACACCTACTAGCGACAACTCGTTTGGATCGAATAGTTGCGGCGCTATTATGCCTCTTGTTTCGTTTATATCATTATTATCATTTTCGCTATTTTAAGGTTTTAGAATGCTGATGCCTTAGAGAGCATTTCTACCGATTATCTACTAGAGAAGTTTGAGTGGTACGAGAAAAATCCAAAAATGCTAAGCGAGATATTCGATAATAAATATTGCGATGTTGCTTGGCGGAATCGTTTTCTTTCTTAGGGTGAGGTCAACCCGCTTTGTTTGACAAAAATTTCGCTGCAGTAAGGGTCTTGACTATTTTGAATAATTACAGTGTAGAAAATAAAGAAGATAAAATAACAAGAAAGAAAATAAAGAAAATATTGTAATGCAATATGAATAACATATTAAAAATGTACTTGAGAACAGTAAATTAATATCGAGGCTTTAGGAAATAAAGACAGTGTAGAAAATAAAGAAGATAAAATAACAAGAAAGAAAATAAAGAAAATATTGTAATGCAAGATCAATAACATATTAAAAATGTACTTGAGAACAGTAAATTAATATCAATTAGTCAGATCGGCAGTCCTTTGTAGCAGTGAAAATATCGATATTTAACTCGACGCAATCATAAGAGGGTATTTTCCATAGACCTAGAATGATAAAACTTGACGAAGCACAAATAAAGACTAATCTGAAAATCGCAAATTTGTTTTGCATGACAAAAAACAAAGATTATTTATTCTCCATTTATGTCGCATAGATAGACACTCGCAAAGGAATCAAAGATGTATTTCCTGTTGATCTAGATACTATTTGACATGAAACAGTGTCATATACCACATGTAAAGGAGAAAATCCGAAATCGTCAATTTGTAACTGCACCAAAAAACGCAATTATTAAATTATTTGTACTGTTACTTACTTGTTTCATATGATACTATATGTCATTATGGTACTATATGTTGTACTATATGTATTTTCCCACAGGAGAGTAATATTGCCCCGAAATGTACATTATTATATGTGGTTCCTTATTACTCGAACTATTCAAGTACATTAGATTCACCTTATTAGTAGTTTTTTTTTAAAAAACGAGTAGTTATAGTTGTCCTATGCCCTTTCATCATAATGAGGGTCGAACTAATCGACCGTCCGGTTGATTTTAAGTTATTTCTTAGAATCATACAAATCTTTATAAAGGATGTCTAGATTGTTATTGTTCACAATTGCTTTTTCAGTATGCTGGATGATCTAAACGCCGATTTAGAGAACGCCGACTCTAAGATGGACTCCACTCTGAAGAAAATATCAAAAGTTCTCCACATGAACAACGGTGCGTATGTTTGTGTGGTGTAGTGATTCTTCTGTTGTATGTGTTATTCTTCAGACTTATTTGTCTGTTTTACCATAATACCTCATTTTTATACAAATATGTTAACTTTTTTATAAAAAAGTTTACATCTTTTGTTAGTAACAAGCAAATATGGAATTAAAAAATAAATTTTAATTTCATACATTTTTGTTCGTAAAATTTTCAATTTACTATTATTGTTGTGCTCACAAGTAAAAAAATGCAAACGATATGTATAAGTGAAAGAAAATAAATAAAAGTATGCTAAATTAAATAAACGTTGAATGAATGTTCTCTTTCAGATCGCCGTCAATGGGTAGCTATCGCTATACTCATCGGTCTTCTAGTTATTATCGTGATACTGTTCGTCATACTTTGAATTCTATTCAAATATTTTTTCATTGTATTCATGTAACGGAACTCTGTAGTATACTATTCATTTACTAGAATCTGAATGTAGTACGAATATATATTCATTTTATTAAATCATGTTTGACATCTTTATGGCCAGAATGGATTGAGTATTGTTTCCCCTTTAGACAAAAAAAATACCGGATAATTGTAAAAAAAGTAACGAAAAATTATGTAAGTTGTATAAACAAAGCTTTCAATACAAAGGACAATTTCACATGTGTTGAAAACTGTACTTTAAATATGAGACGTCATTGCTGTATAACTATACCAAGCAACGGAATAAAATATGAGTAAATAATGTGAAACTCATATTCTTATAAATCATATTCAATGTATATAATTTATTATTATATTCAATAGACTATCTATTAGATGTTTATGCTTTGAGGTGGAGCTATTGCGCAAATGTATTTTTTATTAAATATTCAATGACTTTGTGTTTATTTAATCCAATTTACCTGTATAGATTATTAACTTGTCTAGGTAGAGCGGTTGCTGTAATTGCTACGAAAAGAACTGGCCAGATCCAAGAATCAATTGTGAGCGTAATACGCAACACACACACATACGCGTAACATCATTCCCTGAATATTCCCCATAAAAGTCAAAAAGTTTGATATGTTTTTGGAACTATATCACAATTAATTGTTTTTTGGTATATCTTAATAATAATACATATTTTAAACATCTCTTTATAAGAAATACCATTTTACTGAACATATGGTTAACAGATATCTCATTTTTATATTTGATATTAGTTTAATTAATTAAAAAAAAGTATGAGATAAGTAGTAATGAAATATCGACAAACAAATTTTGTTAAAAAAAATTCAAAGTGTTATCGTTAAAACTTTGCACACGTATAATTCAGATAGATTTAGATCGTATGATAATAAATTTTATTATGTATTAACTAGAATTTATAGACACATACTTATATAACATACTCGCTATTGATTTTAATTTGATTTTTAGCTGGTTGCCGTAGATCTTTGCGGCTTTTCCTAATTATATCTATGCACTTAAATCTTAAAATAAGATTGTTAGTAGTAGTAGTATTAAAAATATGAGTAAAAAGTTAAATTTTCTTGGTTAATCGAAAAAAAAAAACACGTACCTGGCACAAGTATTACTAATATTATCTTCTAAATGTAGGTAAACAAATTATATTATAATTTTGATATTTTTTTTATAATAGATCATGAATAAACCTGTTTGAGAATTATCTAAAGCTCTGATGGGAATTTTATTTTCAATTCTAAGAATATTAGCCTGTAAAAATGGCCTTGTATCTTAGTGCGAAATGAGACTAATTTATATATAATTTAATATATAATAGACATATTTAATAAATACTAATTTTTTACTTGCGGATGATAGTAACATTTTTAGTTGTTTGCGTTCATTCTTTATAATTTCTGCACACTTTTATAGCACAATGGTAATTTTGAAAATTCCATAGATTACGTAGGTATTTACTGCACAACGAGCTCGCTCGTTGTAGTTGTAGTTGTAAGTATCGCTAGTGAGCGGATGGGACGAGCTTATGAGCCAACAGTTGACTGATATTTTTTTGGCGTTTAGACGCTCAAATTATCTATCTAGACATGTCAATACTTAAAAGTTTATCTGTCGCCACCTATAACAACGCTACGAATTTGGCATGGCTTAGAAGATTTGTCAATGCTATATTCGATTAACTAACGTATGTGTTGAATAGTTATGTAATATCGTATTACGAAGAATACTTCAGGCATTTGCAATAATTTTAGAGCGAATATCTACTTATTATATTGGTTGAAATGTCAAAATTTGTTAGTCATGTTCAACTGTAAAATTAATCCTCAAGACATTCAAAGTATGAGTTTGTTTTATTTGTATTACGCCAAATTACCAGGAGCCAGGCGTTCGACATCGATTCGAAGATTGCTTTCCGTTTTCACAATACAATGTAACTAAAACATCGTATCGATTTATATCTACGAACCGACACATATATAAAATATTGAAATACTTGTAAGGACACGTTCCATTTTCATGCGGCAGTGTCATGCAACTTTGTTGAAATGTTTGTGCTAATACGCCTCTACATTTATGTCTGTAAATGGAAACTGAACTTGATAACGAGATCATCAATGATTGACATTGCAGAACCAAGATTTGTGAATCGTAGGTAGTCGGGGTGGTATGACATTACAATGCCGACGTTACTCAGACTTATGACGCAAAACATACATATTAGTAATCGAATGATGACAAAGCTGAGTCTCAATCATTAATTTCTTAAACTAGGATGCCCACCAGCATCTATCACCATTTGGCGCTGGTAGGTCAGAATTGGTAATCTTCCTCAACGTAGAAAAAAAAAATCTGCGTGTTGTATACAGTAAACATAGTCACTTACTATGCGTTATTCGTCATCATGAAACGTGCATTAGGAATCCGTCATTATTGCGAGTGGTATAAAGGTCAAAAAGTATATAGCTTTATGTAACGTTTCCTGGCACAGCACAAGCAAAACCATCTTTGTATTAAATGCTGGTAATTTATACAAATAGCTGAACGTGTCAATATCGATATAACACATAACCTAGGCGCGTGCACATTTTGCTTTTGCTGTCATTTTACAGAATTACGCTGACTCTTTACAAAAGTAGTTTTTATGTGTGTTGACTTTAAATACCGCCCTAGTGTAACTTACTGGAAATTAAGTGTGTATCAGTTACTTAGTAGCTATAAAATCGTGATTTGATATTTAACATATTGTATTAATTATTTTGCTTTCCTTTGACACTTCTCTCATTTATCGCGATAAAAACTTGCATGTTTAACTCGACAAATAATGGCTTATTTGTTTTCTATCTTTAGGCTAGGCATATACGAATCGCTTACTACATTCGTGTTTCAATTTAAGAATGTATTTTTGTTATTCTAATTTTAAAAATAATTTACAAATGAAAATTATGACATTCGCTTTAATTAATTAATGTACTTAACTTGTATAAGTGGTATCGTACACATGTTTTATTTAATTCTTAAGTATCAAATGATTATGTTGTCTGTCAGGGAGGGCGATATCGATTATTGTAAACAGGTCGATTCTAATTTTATTATCGTACTAATTTATTAATCTTACTCTAATAAAAATATGAATATTGTGAATATACTTGTATGTCAACTTTAGTGAATTCAACAAATTACCAGTCCAAAGTCTAAAAATTTGTTGAGAGTCAAATAAGTTCTTATTTGATTTTGTATTAAAGATATGAAAGGTTCAAAGACATTATATTTGCGTATGCAGAGCTGTATAGGAAATTTAATAGGTGGCGACATGTGCTAAACGTGATTCGTTTCATAAACGTCTTATTCTATTTATCAGTTTTTACGTGAGTACAAACCGTATACAACATTTTTATTTGAATCACGGGACAAACAAGTTTAGTTTAAGCAAATTACTTATTTCCGATTTGTTGTATATTGACATACCTTGTATTTTTTTTAAATCAGGGATAACATTTATACAGCATCGTGCATCACTCTAATCATGAGCGTGGACGAAACGTACGATTGGAAAACGCTCCTACGCTAGGCTCCTGCTCGACCTAGAATAAGTAATTCTCGAATAATACCTAACATGACGGGTTCTAGTGATCTAGAATGTGAGTAGTATTGTTATTACGGTAATGGCTCATTCACACAGCAGCTGGTGACTTTTTTTTTGTGGATTTCGTATCTTAAAACGAAATAAAAGAGTACAACGTTCAGTTTACTCTTTAATATACAAGAGTTACACATGGCACTAGGGCGTGTAAAATATTTAGGAAATTTGTCTATAAGCTTGCGGACAAGATCTATCATCGCTACAAAACAATATCTTGCAAAACATAGATCTTTGACGAATTAATTCCGCTTTTGTATAAAAAGGTTTAAAAAAATTGTTTTTTATTGCTTCTTTATATAATAACCAAGAAAGTAAATAATATATAACTTTTATAACCATGTCAATATATATTAAACTAACTAATAACATAACTATGAAGCCAAGACAATTTGTTTTCACAAAGGTCTACCTATAAAAATAAATCTTAAACCAAAAAATCTATTTAGGAGTTCTTTTATCCATTTAAATAAATCGTGTGATTTAATAGTATATTTTTATAACTAATGATTAATAGTTATAAAAAATGTATTCTACAGTCAAAATTTATTGTAAATAGCTCTTGAGAAGTTGTAAAGTTGGATTTATTAACGAAATAGCCGGCCTAATTAATAGTTAAAGAAAATATGATCCCGCCATAAAATCGGATGCTGTTGTGGAATGCACCTTGTTGTTCATATTGGATAATTTGTTGAGATACGACGTCGTTGCGATGCAACGTTATCTGTTGTATATATTTATTCAAATATTTTTTAGCTGTGTATTTAGTGTCTTATGTTTACTGTAGGGGTCTTGTGGAATACTCAGTCCATTCTAAAGTTACACATATACATCGCCATGTAGCTTGAATGTATACATACACATAATGCAATCATTAACCATGGCCACTATTTACAGGATTCAGATTTATATAATTTCCACGGAAAAATTAGGCGTGTATCAAGACAAAAATTATGAATGCCAAAATTTGAACTAAAAATAAGAAATATTGAAAATAATAGATTAATTATAATTAGACTATTATCCTCATAGTAGACGCTAGAAACTGATAATAGAATTTATTCTAAAATGCTATTTTAATAATTCCGTTAATTAATTAAATAATAAAAGTATATTTAATTTTATAAATATATTTTTAAATATAAAATTAAATATACTTTAATAATTAATTAAAGTATATTTTGTGTTTTCTGCTAAGTTTTCTGTTAATATATATTAAATATATTTCTAATCAATTTTCGAAGATAGACAACATAGAGAGAGAACTGTATTATGGTTTTAGTGTTATATGCGACGTTTTATTGCTTAAGTTTTGTACAAGATAGAAATTTTCATTAGATTTTTATAAAATCAAGTGATATTTAGTTAATTTGCTCATCTTATGAATAACATAGCGATTACAATGAGCTATAGGATCCCATAACTTAATCCGTTATATTTCTCCTAAGTTTGCCATCGTACTTATTTCAATATAAATGAGCATTCCTCAAATTATTACTAAATATAACGGCTGTACTCAATAAGAATGTTACACAATTTGTGTAACATTTTATTGTCAATGTGGTATGCCTTTTATTATTATTTTAAGTTTCTATTGTTGTTAATCGAGTTTTCAGAGGCAGGCCCTATGCTCGATATAAGTAGCACAAATTAATTGATTTCTAGTGAAAATTTATACATATAAAATTTTATTTATGAAAGGTTAACTAGCGAATAAGACATCACTTTCTTTGTAAGAATATATATTGAAAAAGTTTTTTGTATTGTATTAATTATTTTGTCGAATCATTAGTTCATTCGTAGATAGTTTTCTTCATAGATATAAGTTTGAGAGGCATATATATATATGTACTATTGTTTTTGGGGATGCTGGAGCTATATAGAAAGTTACCCTAGGGTTACACATTATTAAAATGATTGTTTTCGTGATATGTCTGTGTACATTATTGATTGTGAATAAAACTGAGGAAGTTGTCATTATGTTAAAATAATATGTAATACAACAACTTCAATTAATAATATCAATTGTTAATTGAAATCTTGTCTATAGTTGTATATCAATACTTGTGTGTTATGTTGGTACATTGTACATTGTACATGTACATAAATAACCAAATTTACTGTCCTACTTCACTAAAGTGTTTTTGTATAGCAAGCAAACGGCAAGTAATATATATTCACCTAATTCCCCAAGTCCAATTTAATTGATTGTTACGTTTTTGTTTTAGAATTTTATTTTAATGTTAAAGTTACTAAAGATTTCATCTGTTGAACTATTTGTTTCATTTTTATAAATTTAAAATTACTCGTAAAGTCGTTTTATGAAGTAAATATTTTTAGGTATGTCTGGTAATGCTATATTACCAAATAAGTCATGCAAATCTCATTATTTTTAATCCCTTTTCCATCCTTGTTAAAGTTGGTGGGTGGTCATATTTGTGATATTCCTTTGTAACCAGTGTAAAATTACATGTTTTTGCATATTGCATATAAACATTATAAATATAAAATAAAAACAAAATCAGTATAGACTCCGAGGGTGAATTAGATATTACCACTAAAGACCTTTCGACACTTTATAGAGGTTGAATTGCGTTAATAACCCTTAAATAGTGATTTAATAAAGATAACGCAAATCGATACTACACGACGTTTATCTTTTCCCGTTTTGCATGTACATACTTATAATTTGATAATTCTTGACATTATAAATAAATGATCATAACAAGTCTGTAAGTCATGACGTTGCGTTATTCAAAAATATATAATCGATGCGAAGAACCATTTCCTCAATCTCGCTATTATTAGTGAATAAATAAAATTATAACAGTTCCCCATTTTTAACACCTAAGTTTCAGTGCGTTAGTACTATATCAATTTTATATGTATACATGTTCATTATGCCATACTTTATGATAAGTTATGAGATATCAAAAGAACACGTATAAGACGGATTGTACAACATTCAAGGAAACGAGGAAGTGGCGACATTTGTGTTCTTATTCCATTGCCGTAAAGAGCAGACAATTCGTCGCCGACGCCGCAAAGGGGCGAACTTCATACAAAACAGTCTAAAATACAGCAATGTAAAATATTACTGCTGTATTAATTTAGTAGCTACGTCTCCATAGTATACTATTACAATTGATTTTTATCATTATAATAGTTTTTTTCTAAATAGAAATACAGTTAAAATATGCACGCCATCGGGGGAAAAAAAACGTTTTTTTTGCTCTCCTGAACAATTTTGTTAAATGAGATTCGCCCGTTTGCGGCGTTGGCGACGAATTGTAACAATTCTGTTGTGATACCTACATCAAACTAAACTAAAATGTCGACTAAACAACAAATAGTGCTTTATTGAAACTATTCTGTTGTTACGTCAAAATTCACTTTGTGGCATGTTGCGGCCGGCAGGTTATTAGAATGTATGTAGCTCGACAAGTTCACAATATTAAAAAAAAAATTACTCCAGAAATATTAAACAATAACAATATTTAATGTATAAGAATAAAAAAACATTATATAAAAATGTGAAATAATTTTATTTATATAGATTTTGTACTGAGCCATGCAAAAATTATATTATATTTTCATAAAAATGTAAGATTAATTTTATATTTCTAATTTAAAATCGAAGTTTTATTATCTATATATCACAGGACCGAAAACCGACCGCCATGATTTTCTCGGTATGACGTCATTATTCCTAAAACAAAATGTATGTTTGTTAACAAATGTGAAAGATAACATGCGACCAATGTAAACAATAACCTCAATTTCTCGTTTGACAACGTTGACATTTCTTTATTTTAGTACAATTGACGTCACAAACATGGCAGTCGGCATTTTGGCACCTTTATTTTACGATAACATTTTAATCTTTTTTTCCTGCTTGCAGGATAAATATTTGAAAAAATAGTAGTAATAGCCTAATCCCTAGTTATTTCAAACTATCGAGTTTCATCCGCACCATGCTACAACGCACTGTGTAAACGTTGAGATTATAGAAAAACGCACGTTTGCTGTAACCAATTCTATCTAAAATTTAATCTAGTTTATAATTTGTAAATTAAACTACCCACTTATATGTATATTTTATAAATGTTTCCGCCGGACAGATATATAAATGTTATTAATAATTCAACAGATACATATAATTTGTAAATTGAACTATTAATTTATATGTATATTTTATAAATAATTGTCAATGTTCACGTTCAACAGATACATACATATATTTATGTTATTTATTTATAATTCAAGAGATACATCAATGTTATTTATATATATAACATTTTAGTGTCTGTTGCTTTTGTTATATTGTTAGATACTATACTCTTAAACAAGCAAATCGATTTAACGCCCACTTTGTGTCATAATGGTTTTAGTATGAACATGCCAATTTTTTGAGAAATACAAATAATACTTATTTTTTTTTTCCTAACACCGTATCGTCGACTAATAAATTTTATCTTGCTTACATTGATATTCGTAGATATAATAAAAAAGTAACTTAATAGCAATTATAATTTGGTAATCATTAGATGGCATTGTAATAAATAGAAAATATGCTATCTTTAATAAGAGGTTTGAAATATTTGGTAATTAACTTAATAATTGGTGACTTAATTAATATATCTATAAATAGGCTAAAAGATTAGTGCGACTCGATCACCTAATTCATTCCTTATCTCGCGTGAAGTAACAAATGAATTACAATGTATTAAGGTGCCTGAATCACTATCGTATGATAGCAATACCACAAATCTCCGTTTTCACTATGAGATTCAATATAGTAATTTTAAAGGATGTATCTCTAGATAACATTATCTTGTGTCTCGCAGTCGATCTTTGTTTGGTCTACACTGTGGGCACTAGGTAATTAAAACCTAGTACTGATAGCGTACTGCTCGGGCCAAACTGTGGAAGTGTGTATTTCTTTAAATACATACATACACTCACGCCTTTTTCCCACGGGGGTAGGCAGAGATTACGTCTTTCCACTTGCTACGGTCTTTACATATCTCTTTCGCTTCATCTACTTTCATAACATTCCTCATTTCTTTAAAAGCAACGAATATTTCGACATTGAGATTTGATTTTTTTTTATATTGGTATCACAATAAACAGTTGTAAGAAATTTATTAAATATAATTTTTGTCAAATGTGAGTAGTATTTGCTTAGTTCGCATTTTATTATTCTCGATGTAAACGGCCACTGCCAAATGTGTGGTGAGTTGAGTTATATATGACATTAGATCTCATAGTGAAAAGTCAGTTTAGATAAGTCAAGCGCCTGTGCAAGTAAAGGTTTACTTCAATTCAGTTTTTCCTGAGTGTAGTTTTGTTACAATACTTTACCAAATATATTCATATTAGAAGTATTTTCAGTGTTGAAATGTATCATTCAATTGATAAACGAATATATAACTTCATTGGACTGTAAAAATAAAGCGCCATAACGTAAGTCATATCGAAAAGTAAATAAGCTTTTCGTGATTTATTCATGACAATGTTTGACTATTGATGGAGTATACAACATGGTTAGAATGCCGCTTTTGATTACTCTCATGCGTTATTTATTTTATCATTTAATTATAAGTATTTGCTCTTATTCGCCCCTACTCAGACCACAGGCATTCTAGACGTCGGCCTTTACACGATTGAACCTTACACGTAGCTTAAACCTACAAGGTGCCGGTTAATGTAGGGTTCAATAGAGCTTCACAAAGCAGCCACACATCCAGCCCGGGAAATTCTTTATACTTTATTTGCGTAATCACACATATTAATATGCAAATATGCGTGGGCTTGGCGTACTTAATAGATCGATTTGGTATTACCCACCGATCTACCGCCTGCAACTTTATAAGGTGCCGCTTCGGTCACATATAGAATACATAGAACAGTATGTATTCTATATGTTTGTACAGTTACACAGTACAGTTGAACAGTATGTATCTTTGGGTAGAGACTCTTTGGTACTTATTGCTACAGCTAGATAAAAGAGGTAGAATCGAGTCGTTGATTGCCAGGATGTTTCGGATCGGCTTGATTTCTTGGCGAATTGTTGAAGGCGGTATTTTCCAATCAATGTGATATCAAACCTTTAAAAGAGTGTATTTCTATTTTTAAGACCGGCAAGGGAATTGTGACTCATCTGGCGTTTCATGGGCGGCAATAATCGCTTACCATCAGAGGAGCCGTATGCTCGATTGCCTGCATTTACATAAAAAAAGTACATAATATTATGGACACTACTCCTGAGTCACAATTTGTTTCCTGTGCACCACATCTAGCCTCCCTAATAAGTTGGATGCCGGAAAGCCTACCGTACATAATAAGCCATATATATACGATTCGGCAGTTTATACACACGACCAAGAGTTACAATAATGCTTGGAGTTTGTGATTGTCAGGAAACTTTAGGTTTTGTCAATCCTGTCAATCCGCGATCCGGTTACTTGATATAAACAAACGGAACAATCATATTTATTTAGTGCTATTAATAGTCGATATTTTATTGTTATAATAAGAATCGTCATTTTGTATTAATTAGACTAAATTGGACCCATAAGAGTACTTATTATTACTAATAGTTTTGACTAATCAGTAATAGCAGCAATGTTTTCCAATAGCCTAGTTAATTGTAGGGTGCTTTACCATATTTACATATGTAGTTTACTGTTGATATAAATAGATTCAAATATTTACATTTTTCAGGAGAATATCTTAATTTTTTAATAAATTAAATGCCCTGTTGAGGATATAAAAAATATTTTATGTTTTATTATTCTACCATTTAACAACTCCTTTTGCATTAACATCAGCACTACATAGGGTACCCTTGTTCTCGGAGCTATTACTCCTTAGTAGTAGGGCTACTGAACTGCAGTTTCACCGTATTGTAGCATTAGTTACTACTTCGAAAAACTGCGAGAGTATGGTATTTATATTTTGGTTTATTGCAACCTATGAATGTTTATCATGAAGCTATCTTATCGACTAAAGGTCAATGTAGTTTGAATTAAGTGGATACAAATGTGTGTAGCCTGTGGTACTAATTGAATCTTATACGCGTTACAGCCCAATAATACATATTTCATGGTCCAATAATTATGTGAATTAGCTAATAAAAGCTATTAGACTACAGGCCCGTGTACAAAAAATTATAGGTCATTTGAATCACCAGGTGACCTATCTAGAACTATATAAGAGCATACAATAATAAGATTTAGCACTGCCGTTACTTGTAAGCTGTCCAACTGAACGCAGGTAAGAATTCAAAAGTACAGTAGAGCGAGTACATTTGGGTCATATATTTTTGTACGGCATTCTTACCATCAATATAAGAAAACGCGCAGTGCCGTAAAAAAATGGTGCGCCACAAAGTCGGACTTTTAATTTGATTTTCTGACAATTATCAGGGTAAATTTGGTCATTTGATTTTGTACGACATCAGTTTCATACTGTTTCAATACAGCTTCTAATCCATTATTTCGTAATGGCGTACAAAAATCATGCGACAAGGGGAAAAATTCGAGGGTTGCAACCCTCTCTCTTTTCGTAGCCCAGGGGGTGATATGATTATGACACAACTTGAAATTAATTTATTTTGAAAGTATTTTATGCATAGATAATATTTTTTCTTATGCCGTACATTTTCGTTGGTCCAAAGATTTGCTGAAAAAATCTGAAAAAGAAAAAATCTATACAACGAAATGTAATGTGAAATTCATCACGATATTTTTTTATACGGCATTAAGATAGTGTATTTGTACTTAATGTAATAATTTAACTTTTAGTTCGGGACTTATGCTCAAGTGCAGCTCTGACTGAGCGCATTTTGACAACTAGCTCGTTTTCAGAAGATCCCAGTAGAAATTACCCTGAAATACGGTTAGCGCGCTCTACAGCCGTTTAGTAGCTCCAACTGATGCAAGGAATGCTATAAAGGAATAAGGATTTTGTTACAATCAGAAATATGCCAATTAATAATTATTTTACAAAATATCAGTACACGTGACTCCATTTGTTTTAGTAAAAGGTAAAGTCAGCATGACGTCAAGTTTTACAGTTTCACTACGAAAATAGTCGCCAATACGAGCGTGACACTCGTTGCTGTGTACCCATGACTAATGTGACTTGTTGTTGTGATTATTTTTTTGCCGATAAATTGTGGTTAACTGTTAATTTTGTAGTTGACATTAGTAATCTTTTGTCCTTTACCTGGCTTGGAATAGAAATCGAATTAAATAAAATAGGTATGAAATCCGGCCTTTTTTTTTTTTTTATTTTTTGTTTCCCTGAGGAAAATGCATTAAATTGCATACCCCGGCTGTGGCGAGCCGGGGTTCTGTGGGGCTCTCCTCCCCAGAAGGGGGAGGCCTACCCACTAAAAACCTCAGGGATGGCCTTCCTCAGGCTTGTAGGGAGCCCCCGGAAACAGAAAGCTTCTTCCGGGAACCCCCAGCCTCCGCTCCCCCGTCGACACAAGGGAGCCCTCCTCGGGGGAGGCTTACTACCTCCCCCGGTCTCCTCCACCGACGACGCCCCCCGGCCACGGAAGGGGCGTGGTCCATCCCGGGTCGCCGTAGCAGTCGCGACTTACTCGCGCCCGCCGGCGACCCGCGGCGGCGCCGCAGCTGTGCTACCGAGCCCGGCGCCGCCTTCTTCGAGCGGGATCGGCCATCTCCCGACCCGCTCGGCGGCCTCCTTCTGGAGCATCACTGCCTCACAGAAGGAGGCCACAGCCCTCCAACCTCCCTCGTCCGCCAGCATTGCCGCAATCAATGCTGGCGGAGACAGATCTCGCCCGATCTCTGCGACCAAGACTCGGCGCTCGGAGGCCCACGCGGGGCACTCCGCCAGCGTATACTGGGCCGAGTCGAGGTCGGATGCGCAGTGGTGACAATGTGTCGATCCCTCCCGTCCTATTCGACACAGATACTCACCGAAGCAGCCGTGCCCGGTGAGTATCTGAGTCAATCGGTAGGTGACCTCCTCCTTCCCGTGGAGCCAAGCTTCGAGGTGCGGGAGTACGGCACCGACGGCCCGCTGGCGCGCGCAGATCCGTAATTCGAGCTGCGCACGCCAGGCCGCCACAATCCGTCGGTGCCACTCCCGCTTAGGCACTTCGTGCGCGGGTTCCAGGGCGCTCCCCCATCGCCCCCCGGCCGACACGCCGCGACGCATACGTCGCCGCGTACATGTCGGCCAGGATGTCGAATGGGGGGAGCGTCCCAGAACCGTCGCCGCCTCGTACGAGATTGTACGGTAGCCTCGCACGATCCGTATGGCCATTATCCGCTGCAGGCTCCGTAGCAGAGCTCTGCAGCGGGGGACCTCGCGCAGTCTTGCGACCACACGGGAGCCCCATACATGGCCACGGATCGCACGACGCCCTCGTACAGGCGGCGAACTCCATCCCTCGGTCCACCGAGATTGGGCAGCAGGCGATGCAATGCGCCGCCACCCTTTTGGCTCGGGGGACCAACCGCACGAAATGCTCCTCGAAGCTCCAGCGGCAGTCCAAGGTGAGGCCCAGGTACTTGATGTACGGCCCCACCGGGACCACCGCGTCACCCACCCGGATCCGGCAGCTGGGTGGTTCCCGGCGCTCGGAAGGCCGTGGAACCATAGCGCCTCGGTTTTGTGAGGCGCTATTTCTAAACCCAGCCGGCGGATCGCCCGCACGACACATCCACCCCAAGCTCGGCAAGCGTAAGCACGGCCGAAGTCGGCCCCAGTCGTAACGACGAGAGTGTCGTCAGCGTAGCAGACGACACTCACGCCGTCAGGAAGGCTGGTGCGAAGGACCGCGTCGTATGCGAGGTTCCATAGCAGGGGTCCCAACACCGACCCCTGCGGAACGCCGCATTCGACCCTCCTCAACGTTTCCATCCCGTCCCGTCCCATCACACTGATGCGTCCTGTCGCGCAGATAGTCCCCGACACGGCCCGCAGGTAGGGAGGGAGCTCGTGGTATAGCGAGCGCTCCCTAATGGCCCGCCAGGGGAGGGTGCCGAAGGCGTTGACGATGTCTAACGACACCGCCAACGCCACCCCCCCCGATCGGACTGCGGACTCCGACAGGGAACGAACACGCTGGACGGCGTCCAGCGTTGATCGTCCCCGCCGGAATCCAAATTGGCAGTCCGATAGGTCGGGACCCGCGCGCGACAGGTGCTCGCTGATACGAGCGGAGAAACCCTTTCGAAGAGTTTCCCCGCCTCGTTCAGCAAGCAGATCGGAATGAAATCCGGCCTAAATCGTACCTCAATGAAACTGTGATTCTCGGTACGCGCTTTTGGCGAATTGAATGTACGGTCCCGACATCTATTGATAAGATGTGAAATTAACTTGTTGTTTGACGTGAGAATTGAGTAAGCCAATTTCTGTGCGGTTTGCTTTGTTTGTGGGATAACAGGCTTCACACGGGGGCGGTATTAAGTGTTATATTCTTATTTGTTATAGTGAAGCATTGGGTTAATCATAAATAAAAAATATAAAAAAAAACTTTTTTTAAATGAAATATGAACATTTCATCTGCGTAGTTTTGTTAATTGTCTAAATATCACGGTCCCAATCTATACATAACTATATACGCATAAAAGAGTGATCAAAAACAGGTATAGCGCCCATAAACATCACATTCAAAGTAGACTTAATAATTTCTAAGTTGATAAATCACGTATTATTCTAAGTATTCTATTTATATA
This sequence comes from Scirpophaga incertulas, assembly GCA_036419045.1. Classification (NCBI taxonomy): domain Eukaryota; kingdom Metazoa; phylum Arthropoda; class Insecta; order Lepidoptera; family Crambidae; genus Scirpophaga; species Scirpophaga incertulas. The sequence goes on along the minus strand of CM071626.1, from coordinate 13,386,925 downwards.
TTTTGTTAATGCAGTGTATTCTATAAATGTAACAACCGTAGTTGAGAAAACATAATTTTCTCTGAAAATCTTTGCGCGTCTCACACTTCATATTAGTGGCTCACATTAGTGGCACGAGGGGTTGAACTTAAAGCTGTAACATAAATTGCCACTGTAAGGGCTAATAAAAATGATTGCAATATCGCTTAGGGGTCGTCGAGGTGGAGCGTCCACCGACCCTAAAATAGTGGGATGTCATGAGAAAAAATATCCGTGTTAACACAGGTTTAGTCTCTAAATAAGACAAGTTGGTCTAGCAGCATTGATACAATACAGCCTCTTAAACTTTATTTATTTAAGGTTTGCGAAAGTCTTCCAGAAGTAGCTGAAGATAATTCTTTTCACATTGATGTAAGACATATAACGAGTTGAATCTTAACTTGTCTGTACAAAAATTTTAATTTCTTTGTGGTTATATTATTTGTTATGACATTGTATTTCATATTAATATTATTAACAAACAAATGTGATGTACTACAATTATGAGCGGAAGTGAACAGCAATATAGATCCGACGATTTATTTCAAGAGTTTCTGCGAGCGTAAGAAGTATCATTTCTCTCTCGAAATCAGTGGCGGATTTGCTGTCAAGCTGTCATGCCCGTCCTAGACTCAGGCCATTTAGTAAGTATCAATCACCCTTTTCTCAGACTCACACATTATTGGCCGCTCCTAATATTTGTCCGACCTTAACCCGGGCTTCCCAGGCGTTAGGGAAAATTCGCCGGCTCGAAATTAAAGAAGATTTTCCACCGCTACTAACAGTCTGGAGGAAATTTGAAAAAACATAACTGTTTGACTATAAACACCGAGATGAGAACCGTCATGATCCAAAAAACCATCTTTAAAATTAGCTTTTTCTTAATTACGATAATAAACTGATCTAACTTCAAGCTCTCTAATAAAAATATTTGACTTATTAAATGAGTATGATAATATTTTCGCATTTTAGGGACATATTCAAATTATGTGACATCGTTCTTTTAAAATACTGTTTTGTTATTGAATGACACTACAACAGACCGGGATAATAAGGATAAATAGACTCCAATGATTTCTTTAATCAAATTAAACCGTTAATGTTTTTTGCATTACCTGATGATACTAACCAATTATATATAAGTATTTTACAAAATATATTTGAAAACAATTTAATATACACCTTTCCAAACGTAAGCATTTCACTAAGAATTTTTCTGACATTGCATGTATGTACTACTGTAACTTCTGACGAGCGATCATTTTCAAAGTTAAAAATTATTTTACATCGACAATGCTTTAAGAAAGATTAGCTGGCAATATTGCTAATATAGAACAAAAAATGTTTTGATGGTGTACATTGTAGCGACATTTGAATTTCATGAATTTGTAACAACACTCTTGGAAAATATAGCTACTACAACAGCAATTTTTAATTTTTCTATTGTATCTAAGTATAAGTAATAATTAGTACTTATATATGTTGACATTAGGCGATATTTCTGTTATTTATTAAAAAAAAGGGTTTGTTATATTTGGATTATTTTCAAATATTTATATACAACGTGTCTGTGCGCCATTAGTTAAGTGAATAAAACATTTATTTACATTCATTGCAAAAAGAGTTTAACCAAGAATTTATTTCAATTTATTTTATTATCATAATAATGTTCTATTTGTTTCATTTTGATTTCTTAGTATTCTTTGTTACATTTTGATATCAAATAAATATGACTATCCAAAGTTCAGTATTTTGCTTTATTTCCAGCAACTATCAACTTATCTTCAAAAAAAAAATCCATGATCCAAAATGTCTTGAGAGGCCTCAAAATTTTGTGCCACTCTTTGTTGTCCCTAAGTTATAGGAACCGCGTACTGTAATCGTTTTCATTAACCCCGAAATTAATAAGCTATCTTCAATATATTGATACCAATCCACATGTCAAATTTGGATTGTAAACCAAGTGATTGAAATTTGCCGAAATAGGTTATAGATACACTTGAACTGGTGTCCGTGATGGACCGTTTGTCGCAGACTATAATCATCATAACAACAATCAAGAGGTCAATCCGTATTCTGAGATTAATATCAGAAATAGAGTAATTACTATCTGTGGATACGTTATTGACACACAAACACAAATTTGCATGGAATTCGCGGGGTACAGAAACTTGTTTATTAATAGTAAATTATTGTTTATATGGACCAAGATAATATATAAGTCTAATTTATTAGTCGATAGTACGAAGTAAGCGCCTGCTCCATTAAAATGATAATGAAGATGAACCTTAAGTTTATTCCTTAATTATCTATTTCGTAATAATTTCTTTTACTATTTCAGTATTTTTAAATATTTATAGATTTTTTTATTCTATACTGACACTCTTATCACTTCGGCGCATTTACTCTAGGAGATATTTCTTCTAAAAACTTCAAGGATACGCATAATTGTATCCAGAAACCCTAAAGAGATACCCTGAGTGTTATATACAATGTTCATGAATCTGAATAGGAATAAATATATTCTGAAATCTAAAGACTTGTATTAGAGGGGATGATAGATTTCTTTTTTGATCTAGGCCTAATTTTATAGCCAGAACTGGAACATACTTATACAGATTTGTTTCCACTCCCTGAGGGACGTGCTTGTAAGACAAGGGTACCACGCAGAAGTTTCGGATTTGGGTTTTCATTTGTCGCTGCTGATACACTGATTTTCGTACACATTGTGTTTTAGAATTGATTTAATGTTGATAGAGGATCTGGAGTCTCTCAGTATTATTGTTGCTTACTCGGATTATACCTATCTCTCTGTGAGCATACAGGTCCAGCAGACTGGAGCTCGAATGTATTTCTGGAGGATTTATTACTTCTATCTCACCAAGATATTGGCTGCTTCTCACTTGATTTTAAATGTAGTTGCATCCTTGGCTACTCATTTACTGATGGTAGGTACCACGTTTAAATAAAATATTATACCGTGGAATCATTGGTATTAGTATTTAATGATAACACTAACTAAATGATGGGGAACTACTATTATTTTGTTTTTAAAATTAAATAATTATTATCACAAAGCAGTGGACCGAAGATTTGGCGAAGATCGTAGAAAGGCACTAGTATCGCACAAGGACGCTAGTATCGCAGGATTGATCGGTATCAAATAGATATGGTTACTAAACACAAAAACATTTTATGAAAAAAATGAATGCAGCCTGAATCATCCTAATGATTGAAAAAATAAGTAGTCTTAGATTACAGGAAGGATATTTTTGAGCTTGTATTTGTCGTAAAATATTTGAAATTTCTGCGAGTTGTATATACAAATGTTTCTCTATATATACATTCATAAGGAGTAATGAATGTATATATACTGGTGGAGACCAGTACCTATTTTTCGACTGGTGACTGGGTCTTCAGAGTAAGGGAAAATTACTTAGGTCACTTAATGAAAAAACATAACACTGCCGTTTAAAATTTATTCAGCTAATTTTCAAATTAATATTGATTTTAAAGTCTTATCAAAGTAATGGGTCGTATTTATCGGCAATTAGGCCATTCCTTCCATATAAAAGGAGTCATGATTGAATTGTCAATTTTAAAATCATAATAGAACAAAACCGAACCGTTTATGAATGTAAAGTAGGGCAATTTAATTTAGCCTACTAAGACTATAACTTCGTAACAATACGATCGAGCCTAGCATCCTTCTTTTTTTCACGTTATTCCTCGTCACTCTCCGTGCCTGAGTTCCACGACATCTTGTCGTAAATAGGCGAAACGTAGTCGTAATAGTCGCTTTGAGATTCGTTTGTTAAGTCTCTCTTCATTTTGGCCCAGTTCACTATGGGAGGGTTGAATAAACTGCATGAAATGAAAAAAAAAAAGTTACGTATTTTAAATTAACGAGCATGTGTTAGCACTTGCGATTTCAAATTTTAATTCAAGGCACCGAACACTTAATTTTTTTTTGCTTCGAATTACAATTACGTTGGTTTAGACACGCTTACCGTGAAAGGTCAACATCCTGAAGTAGGCTGCATTCGCACTAAGCAATTGTTGGGTTTGATTTCATCTTAAGTGGTTTTGATAAAGTGGTGGATTGATAAAGACGTTTCTAAAAACATTATTTATTATTTAATAATATTATGTTTTGTGATATATGCCCAAACAGTCATATCTTTTATAAAATATTATAATATTAAAGAATAAATTATGTTTGTACAAATGTCTTTATTAAAACTTCTTTTTGATATATAATATTATTACTTCAGAGGTTATTAAGGCCAAACTCGCTATTCTCTTTTGGCTTAAACATTTTATACAACTTACAACTTAGAAGTCGAGCTAGAATGGCAAGTACATTACAGAACAAATAAATATTTATACATATACTTTAAATTTATGGAATTGGCCACTTACTTAAGTAATTTGAGAATCCTCACCTTTTAGGCGCAGAATACAATTTGATTCATTTGACTATCAATTGTGTTTACATTATGGCTTCATTTTAAAAATTGGTAATAACGACACATTGGATTTAACTCGGAGAAAATTTCGTTTAAAGATCAAGTTCATTTGATAGCTCAGCAGAGTCTCGTTTGGCTTCAATCTGTTTAAGGTGAACAAGCTCCATGCAAAACTATCAAGTATTTATAGCTGCTTTGTAGCATTCAAACGGGATGATATTGCTCATGCAATTAGTAATGGTAGCTCATGCACCGCTAGGGGTATTAAAACACGAATGTGGGTTGATAATAGTATCACATGAGTGTTTCAATACCTAATTATAACAGTTGCATACAAGACTTTATCTACAATCATGATGTGAATCCTCTATAAAAGATTCTCATACCATAGGGTGTTGTACAGCGGTCCCGGTGGGGCCGTACATAAAGTACCTGGGCCTCACCCTGGACCGCCGCTGGAGCTTCGAGGAGCATTTCGTGCGGTTGGTCCCCCGAGCCAAAAGGGTGGCGGGCGCATTGCATCGCCTGCTGCCCAATCTCGGGGCCGAGGGATGGAGTCCGCCGCCTGTACGAGGGCGTCGTGCGATCCGTGGCCATGTATGGGGCTCCCGTGTGGTCGCAAGACTGCGCGAGGTCCCCCGCTGCAGAGCTCTGCTACGGAGCCTGCAGCGGATAATGGCCATACGGATCGTACGAGGCTACCGTACAATCTCGTACGAGGCGGCGACAGTTCTGGGACGCTCCCCCCCATTCGACATCCTGGCCGACATGTACGCGGCGACGTATGCGTCGCGGCGTGTCGACCGGGGGGGCGATGGGGGGAGCGCCCTGGAACCCGCGCACGAAGTGCCTAAGCGGGAGTGGCACCGACGGATTGTGGCGGCCTGGCGTGCGCAGCTCGAATAGGCTATTTGACAAGTTTTTAAAATCCATTTTATATTATGCAGTAGAGTCTAAGGAACCCAGTAAAAGTTGTTATTTTTAATTCTGGTATATATTAGCTGAAAAACATCGAATTAAAAATTCAATATTTAAATAGTGTGCCAAAACGCTACTTTGACAATATGGCGCTGCAGTGAGGTCGGTGACGTCACTTGCCTGTATTCTGATCTGTGACAACTGGCATATATATTTGTTTGTTGTAAACAAAAAACGAAAGTGCGATTGGATTTACTTTTTATCAGTGATTTATGTAACAAAATGAGTTACAAATGGTGTGCAGTTCCAAAATGTACAAATACGTCGTTAAAAACTCCGGAAAAACTATTTGTAAGTGTTCCAAAGTATATCGAAGTGCGCCGAAAGTGGTTGCAACTTTCTCGGAGGGATCATAATGACATAGCGAATAGTACAAATATTTTCTTTTGTGAAGATCATTTCGATGTAAGTAAACATAATATTTATATTTTGTAATAATTAATTACATTCAAAATGGTTATAATACCTCTAACGTTTTTAACAGAATGTCTCTTGCAACTCACTTCGAATATTTCCGCTGTTTTCCATAATATTTGTTAAAATTTGTAGCTACAGAGTCCTATGATTTCAATATGCAGTACACTAAAAGATCCCGATTAAAACTTGTTTGTTCGTCACAGATGGAAAATAACATGGAAAATTACTATCAGTACAAAATGGGTTTCAGTCAAAATAATTTTAAAAGATAAAGTTCTGCCTTCTAAATTTCATTGCCAGCCAGATCGCATTAAAAGAATGTGTGATGCTGGTACTTCCCGATCTGTATTTGTCAAACGGCAAAGAATGGAACTTGTTAAACAATGTGAAGACATTCAATAACCGACGACGTAACGTGAACAAATTATCGTTTATGTTCTCGAAATTGTGCCAAACAAACTTAATTATTTATAACCTATATAAGTTCTTGTGGAAGTTCATATTATTTCACTTTCTTATGATATAATTTAAGTTACCAGTAAAGTGTAATTATACTTACGAGTACTTTGCTGTTTTTACATTTTTTAGCTCCGAAGCATAAAAGTCAGAATAATTTTTGAAAAATAATCCGACCATGATTGCGTCGACTTGCGGCAGGTTTCTGCTGTCTGCTTTTACGAAATCGTTGTCCATGGTTGAAAGTACTTGTAAGATAGTGCAATAAACAAAAAAAACAATGCATAATAAAGAAAATCTTAATGTAACGGAGATAATCTACCACAACTAGGCGCAACACAAGTAGGCAAACGAAGTTTACAAGCAAGTGACGTCATGATAAATTCGACCAATCAGGAGCGTTTTGTGTCACATGACAAACGTTTAAAAAATGCAATTTTTATTTACGGATTTTAAAATAAATTAATCATTATTTTCAACTTACGTTAATAAATAATCATTTTTTAACTCTTAATTTATACTGTTAACAGTAATTGACACTTTATTTTTCGCATTGTCAAATAGCCCATTACGGATCTGCGCGCGCCAGCGGGCCGTCGGTGCCGTACTCCCGCACCTCGAAGCTTGGCTCAAGGGAAGGAGGAGGTCACCTACCGACTGACTCAGATACTCACCGGGCACGGCTGCTTCGGTGAGTATCTGTGTCGAATAGGACGGGAGGGATCGACACATTGTCACCACTGCGCATCCGACCTCGACTCGGCCCAGCACACGCTGGCGGAGTGCCCCGCGTGGGCCTCCGAGCGCCGAGTCTTGGTCGCAGAGATCGGGCGAGATCTGTCTCCGCCGGCATTGATTGTGGCAATGCTGGCGGACGAGGGAGGTTGGAGGGCTGTGGCCTCCTTCTGTGAAGCAGTAATGCTCCAGAAGGAGGCCGCCGAGCGGGGTCGGGAGATGGCCGATCCCGCTCGAAGGAGGCGGCGCCGGGCTCGTAGCACAGCTGCGGCGCCGCCGCGGGTCGCCGGCGGGCGCGAGGAAGTCGCGACCGCTACGGCGACCGGGATGGACCACGCCCCTTCCGTGGCCGGGGGTCGTCGGTCGGAGAGGAGACCGGGGGAGGTGGTAGCTTCCCCGAGGAGGGCTCCCCTCTAGAGAGGGGAGCGGAGGCTGGGGGTTCCTGGAAGTGGCCTTTGTGTTCCCGGGGGCTCCCTACATGCCTGAGGAAGGCCATCCCTGAGGTTTTTAGTGGGTAGGCCTCCCCCTTCTGGGGAGGAGAGCCCCACATAACCCCGGCTCGCCACAGCCGGGGTATGCAATTTAATGCATTTTCCTCAGGGGAACAAAAAAAAAAAAAAAAAAAAAAGGGTGTTGTACAGTGTTGTTGTAAACAACGCACACAATAATTGTTTGTTAGCGATTTCCAATATTCGAATGAAAAAATGGCGGGAAATAACAAGATAAGACGAGAATCCGAAATTACGAATTAGTCTACAATTTATTGTTCTTTTTTCAAAATTTTACGATCTGGTGGTGAAAATGTCATTACATGAGAATGTTTTTTTTTTTGAAATTCATAATATAACGCGTTTGGATGATATAATGATCATAATATCATTGAGTGTTTTAATGTTGGCAATAAGCTAATTGTTATAGGTTCTTTTATAGAGGATTAATAGCATAATAGTAGATAAGGAAACTTACAGGTTAAATTTGAAGAAAAACTTTCTCCTATTTGAATTTTCTGTTATATTACGTAAGATTCAAAATTTTTACCATGTTTCTAATATTGTGACATTGTCAGAAAGTAGCTCCATTATTAGCATTTTCTTTCTTATGTGTTCTTTAAAGTATTTTCTAACTTTTGTCATTCATCAGCACAGATTCAGAGATTTAGTTCTGTACAAATTAAAAATAGAACGAAATGGAATTCAACTGCAATAAAATTGCATTTGGAATGCAGTTATTTAATTGAAATGAAACAGGCAAAAATTATGCAAGCTGATGTAGCTACTAATATGAAGTTTTGACAAGAGGAATGACGCAATCACATTTCTGCTATCTATTTGCAATTTGTAGTTTCACTACAGTCACTACAATAAAACTGCTATTTCGTAGCGCAGTGCAGTAGAATTGAGATTGGCGTGGAGAATACCTTACCTCGACACGCATGACATAAAGTTTTTCAGGAAGGGGCTGTTGAAAACGTGGACTATGTTGCTAAATCCGGTACAGTTGGTCCATTGTGCGTCTGGCGCCATGAGCATTGCTACAGCGCGTCCCCTGCACACCAGCGGGGCTCCGTACATGCCCTGCAACGATCACAAAGAAACTTAAAACAGTGCGTTGTCATTATATATTTCAAATCAACACTATTCAAATTGATATTACAATTCGAGTGTTCATTCGATTTTATTTGTGTATATAATTCTTTGTGCGAAATAAGTACAAAATTATTTTCAATTCAATGTGTTAGAAGTCATTCAATGACCGGTCTCCCGGTTTTCATAAATCAGCAGGCACGACTCTCAGCTTGATGGGAAAAATTTAGTCACTTATATCACATTGGTCAAACTGTATTTAATAACGGGTTTAAGTTTTCGAGTTTAAGTCTATTCAAATCGGTGGAAACATCCTTGGGTAAAAGGGTATGGCGACACATAAGTTTCAAACTTAGTCACCTGGAGAGCATCTAATTTTTTTGCGCCAAATTAATCAATAGATGGCATGTATATCAAATATACAAAGTATCATTTGATATATAATAATTATTTTAATTTAATAATCAATAAAACTATTCATTTTGGTATGGGTTCAATCATTTAGAATTTGGCTTGAACTACTCACATGGCACGGCTGCGCTGTTCTTTCGGGCTGAAATTTAATGTAAATTAATAAAATCGAACTATGGACATAAAATATTAATATATTTATTGAAATCAATAAAATTGACAACTAGTAACTAACGACGAACTAACTAAAAAGCGATAGCAACATTGTTGGTTTGTACGCGGTTGAAATAGACACGAGGGGGTATAACAGTTCAGTCCCTCTATATCAGTGATTGCGATCTCGTTACCAGTTCAACAAAATTCTTTACAATCGTAAAGATAATTGATCTTATCGCATTTATATCTTTAGAGAATTTACTAAAGTTAAGTTTAAAGAAAAAATGTACGGTCATATGTTAGTACAGAGTAGGCTACATTTTATTTCTTTTAAAGTGCATTTTAATTCATATTTCACATTGAGACGAATTTTTATATATTATCATATTGTTACCATATTAGGATAATTATTTACTCGCGGCTTGCCTAGATCACTCTAAAATTTGGGTCTGGATATAGAATCGTGTATGGGTGAAGGTGATAGATGATGCAACGTTAGGGGGCCCTAAAGGTACATCTGGGTTATAATCCCTGACGGTTCAGGTTCATATTTCACACCATGGGACCCCCAGCACTTTCACTTTGAATCCAAAATAAAAACCAAAATAATCTTTATTCAACTTTGATGTTTACTGACTCTTATTGACGTAAAAAAAATACGGAAGAAAAAGGACTAATTTTCTATGGAATGCTAGCAGTTTTTTTTATCTTTTAGTGCTTATATAGTTTATACTATATAAGCACTAAACAATTTTATGTTCATAAAACTAGCAATGATATTTTCTTATATATTAAGATGTACGTGTTAAATATGTATAAATATTATTTATGACACTATCATAATATAAACAACAATCGAAAGATTACTATCATAAGGTTGTAATTTTATATTTCGGCTCATCCTGTTTCTGTTTCGTTAACGGCTGTAAATGAAGTGACTAAAAGTCTCCATATCCGGAATTTAGTAAAAGGACTTTTTTACATCTAAATAATAAGTCAATTGATGCTAACAAAGTATCATCGTTGTTTGGCTTGCTTGTGTTAGTGAAATAATTTTTAACTTAAGAACAGTTGTAACTTATTAAATGATTAACTTTTTATTGAATTCGTCAAGAATAGAGAAATAAATCCAGGGATAAGAAAACAGATTTATTTGTTTTTTACAGTTACATTTAATTAAAAAGAAAATAATTTTTGGTAAATCTCAAACAGTATTTTTTGATTACTGATGGCTGATGCCTTCGACTTGGTCTGCGCTGGATAAAATTCACAAAATATCTTTATAAATTGTGTGATGTGATGACATTATTGTGGTTTCATTAAAATTCATTCACTAGTTTTTACGTGAATGAGCAAAATACATCCATCCATACTTACAAACTTTCGCGTTTATAATATTGGTAGGGATTTATCTCTTCGTTTATAATATTAGTAGGGATTTATCTTTTCGTTTATAATATTGGTAGGGATTTATCTCTTCGTTTATAATATTGGTAGGGATTTATCTCTTCGTTTATAATATTGGTAGGGATTTATCTCTTCGTTTATAATATTGGTAGGGATTTATCTCTTCGTTTATAATATTGGTAGGGATTTATCTCTTCCTTTATAATATTGGTAGGGATTTATCTCTTCCTTTATAACAGGGTTTCTCAAAGAGGGGTACGCCATTCGAGGGCAAGGGGTACGCGACAACATTTACGTAATGGCGGCTTGATAACTGGAAGTCGCGCACGACCGACATGCATGGCGGCAATCCCTTTGCAACAAGAAACAAGCACATCCATCACATTAGTATTAAAAAGACATTTCTTTTGGCACTATGTTTCTTACCTTTTATTTCAAATAAAACCTTATTTTCTTCAATAGTATTAATTCTATTTTATTATTTCCTTTTTTTTTTGGGGGGGGGGGAGCAATTAATGAGTTAGGGGTACGCTGTCACCTGGAAATTTTAACAGGGGTACGTGGTGCCAAAAGTTTGAGAAACCCTGCTTTATAATATTGGTAGGGATTTATCTCTTCGTTTATAATATTGGTAGGGATTTATCTCTTCGTTTATAATATTGGTAGGGATTTATCTCTTCAGTTACCTTTTATGACAAATATATCAGTAGGGATGATGCATCCGACAAATAGGTAATCATTTAAAACGGCTTAGTCGTTATTGAGTTGTTTGTGATGTAACTAACAAGTCTATAAGTTATATAATTAGGCTATAAATGTTTTATATACTTATGTAGACGAGTAGCATCACCCTAACTTCACCGGGCAACGTAGGTATTCGTCAAAACTGTTTCAACCACCTCGATCAACCAAATTAAAATCTACAATACAAACATGAAACTTCGTATTTGTCACAGTAAGAAACTAGATGGCGCCTCGATCCTGCTCAAGGCATCCTCTGCTCAGATTATAATTTTTACAATCCATTTAACATGTTAAATTATCCCGTAACTATTACGGATATTAAAAACTCAAAACTAATATCAGAAATACGTTAACTAATAAGTAAAATGTCACCAATCAATGTTTCAAAATAATGAAGATAAATCAAAATAAATGTCTTTGACTTCAAATATATTGAATATGAACATTATAGAAAGATTTTGGTCTCCTTAATGAAAAAAGATTGTTTTAAGCTTATTGGTACTTAAAGATACTGTTGTTTCCACAACAAAGTAATTTTAAATTGAATAAGACTTAAATATTTTTTATTAACAAATATAAAAACTGGTATAAACCATGCGATAAAGATTGTTGAACAAATAACAAACAATATATTACTTTTTTCAATTACCTTTTGTAGTTGACTTTTGCATTTATTGAGTTATAAATTATATCATTTCAATATATATAGTAATATTAATTTTGTTCAGAAAAAAATTCATAGCAAGAAAACATTTCTATTCACTTAAACATTACTAATGTAGTCTCCAACATTTCAGCAAATACACAGATTTAGCATTATACAAGATGACACTTACAATCTGCCTGACGCTCATCACGCCAAGTTCAATGGGTCCTTTACTTAGTGTTCGTCAGTCACTTCTATGTGAACGGGGTCACAATGGCCCAGCCAGTCGGAGAATGGTCCGAGTCGAGCCCCTATTACGCACAGCAGAACTTGTGAAAAGAGCGAGCGAAGCGAATGGAATATGCTTCCAATATTTTTGAATAAGTCTTATTCAATGCCATTCAGCGTCTAATGAGAACAGATACTTGTTATGGAAAGCTTATTTATATTAGTTACTGGATGCGCGATATTATTAATTAATTAATTAGGTTAGGTTTGTTTTTACAATTATATGTTTAATTCTATACAAACTTCGCGAATTGTGCAGCTGTTGATTTCGCGACTTACTCGATAAGACATGGGGCTGAGACTGGCCGTCTTGATTATTTTGTATAAAACTAACTAAATAGGTCTACAGATTTCGTTACTCCTATTTGAAGTATTGCAAAGAATATGGCTTGTTAACTATTGAAATTATTTTTGATCAATACTCTGGTATTTCGATAAAATTTGGTATGTGAATCGTTTGAGACCTAAAAATTTTGTCCGGGGAAAATATCTCCTTCCCAAGTGAAATTCCTGTAAAATGTGTGCGCAGATTCTTCGACGTCGCTTTATACTAGTGATGGGCAAATATTTGTGCTTGGGGAGCCAAAATAAGCATGAAAAAAAACAGCAAAATGCATATTTAGCCCCACTCTAAATAATGCTCTAGATCATCATATATCTCTAGTGGTTATTACTGTTTTAAGGTGTCACAAGATGATAGGGAGCATTATTTCTACCTTAGTCGTGGTTGTTAGTATATATTTCTATCAAAAATATTTATGTATGTATATTATATACTAGCTTTCCGCCCGCGGCTTCGCCCGCGTTATATTCGAATTTCCCACAGGAAGGATATGTTTTAACAATACTGCCATACAACCTTTCACCCCCTCCTTTCAACCTTTTACAACCCTTTTCTGCTTTAAAAGGTAGCCTCTGTCCTTTCTCAGCCTCTAGACTATCTGTGTACCAAATTTCATTTAAATCGGTTCAGTAGTTTTAAAAATATTTCCATACAACCAATAATCCCTCCTTTCAACCTTTTACAACCCTTTACAACCTTTTTTGCATGAAAAAGTAGCCTATGTCCTTTCTCAGGCTCCAGACTATCTGTGTACCAAATTTCATTTAAATCGGTTCAGTAGTTTTGGTGTGAAAGCGGAACAGACAGACAGACAGACAGAGTTACTTTCGCATTTATAATATTAGTATGTATGTATGTATAGTATGGCACAAAACAATGAGCTTTTCCACAAATACTATTTTCACAGTACTTTTGATTAAAATTTCACCGTCTTCAATTTTCACAGATGACACTCCAGTTTTATTTATTTGAGTTCATTAAAATGACGATAACTTTTTTTTTAATGAACCGATTTTGATGAAACAAAGTTTAGATATTATTCTGAGTTAAAACAAAGCAAATAGTGAAAGTTTCAAGCAAATCGGTTCAGTACTTTCGGAGATAAACGTGAACATACATACAGACAGACAGACAAAAAATTCCAAAAAATTTTTTTTGCTTTCTAATAATCTATTTAAGTGCCCCTCTATCCATTTCAGTCAAAAATACTAAATGTACAGACAAAATATTTTTACTGTCTTATTATATGTATAGATATGTTTATCTAATGGATAACACAAACCTTACAGAGCTGACTTTGGGCTAGACTAATTAATGTAAGTGTAAATAATAATTTATTATCTTTTTATTTTATGGTAGAGTCGAGAAAGGCGATGAATGGGGATTACAGCGTGAGCTGAAGGCTTTTTAACATAATTATTCAATGTTGCCTACCAATTTTCTCTACGGCCACTAATTAGGTATTATTACTTCTTTCATCTTTTTATAAACAGTAATTGTATATGAAATATCCACAAACTAATCACAGTAACATAGATTGTTTAAAATCTTGTCATGTGTAGAAATAGCATTTGACAATTTTGGTCGATCCTGGCATGTACCAGATTTTCAAATTTCATATGTATAATTATGAAAATTTCATATGTAAAATTTTACGATAAAAGGAAACACTGTAAGGCAACTCGCATATGTCTGCGAAACTCAAACTCACATCTTTAATACAAATGTAGGTTTCCGGATTAAGATAGGCACGATATCCCATAGAAGTTAACACTTGCTGCTTCTTTATGAGAAGAGCCTCACACCACGAACTGGTCTTTGCCACGTTCATGAACTGTGCGCGCAGGTTTCGTTGCAGCTTGAAGTTGTAGACGGGATATATAATGTCCTGAAAAAAATTAAGTTAACTATTAGGTCTGCTAAGCCATATGTGTTTATTACAGCATTATTATTCATTATAAAATGACATGAAATACTTGATGATAAGTGTATTTTAGTTCACAAAAGTTGTTTGTAAGAATCGACTGGCGATATGAAGTGGATTCGTGAAATGTAACTGATATTTTAATCTCCGTTAGTTTATTTAACGGCCTAACCCACTCGCTATCGTTTTAACTCTCGCATAAACGTCATATTTTCCTAACTTATTCTATTATATCATTATGATGAATCTGTCATTAAAGCAGTACCTAAATACCAACAATTGAGCGCGGTATCATGGTGCATAAGGTCGCATTTCCCACCCTCAAAAAACAAAGAAAAAAAAGGTACTATTATGCGAACTGTGTTCGTGCTAATGTCTGCAAACAGTATGCTTATTAGCCGTGGCTTTAGCATGTGAACGCAAATAGTCCGTGGCTAGAAAAAATGCGAAGATATATTTCAACTATGTTAGCCGTGCAGCGATAATATTGGCATCTCACTCTTCGAGCAAGCAGTTCAGGGTCCTTATCGAAATCTGTGTATGACAATTTCTGGCATCCCAAGCTTAATTGTCTAATAAGTAAATCCATATCAACTTTAAAAAAAAAAGCAATGCACTGCAAATTTGATTTAAAAAGAAATTACTTAATTAATTGTAAGTAAATTATTTTTACAGTAAATGTTGCAGAAATCCATCTCAGAACGGTTTATATTCACCACATTCTAAAGTAATCTAGACTGTGATTTCTCATTTTATCGGTATTGTTTCCAACTAAACTTATAAGCAAGCACTGTTCATTGTTCTGTCAGACTAATTAAATACATAATTTGCCTGGATGTGTGTAACTGCTAAATAAATACAAAAAAGTTACCAATCAGAATTCCCCAATTAGGAATTTGGATTAAACAAAATAAAAGTATGTTCTAATTATAATTGACAAACCTTATAGGCTTGAATAGTTACTGTCAATTATTATAATTTTAATCATAAATATTGGATTACATACAAACTAGTAGGTTCACATTACAAGTTTATTACAGAATAGACTGCCATTACCATACTCGATGGTTCTAAAAAAGGTAGTGTACTGTCAATTATTGCAAAAAAGTCAACAATCATCAAATGTAAACCTCTGAAATCTCTGTCAGTCTTAACTGTTATGTCTGAATCTCTGTATTTCTGAAAATCCCATATTTCAATACAATCTGTTTAATTATGACTCACATTTGCGCCAAAGAAGTGCCATCCTGCTATCAAACACTCCTCGTTCAGAGTTATTTTCTCCTCCCCGCTCCAGTCGACGTCTAAAGTCTGAAGTGGACTTTCCATTAAGACATCTGGCACCTGGCGTTTCAGCAGCAACACTGCTACTGACATTTGCATCAGATATGCTTGATTACCGGGTATCGTTGATTTCACTGAAACAAATAATATCAGTTATCGGAACTATCATTCCATTTCCAATAAAAATACTAATTCTTAATACAAATGAGGAAAAAGCTATTTTCAGTTTCCCTTAATGCTATAATAACTTATTACTCGAAGTTACTATTATCAGCTGACGGTTGAAGAGAGATCTCGACTTTAAGTAATTACATAATTACAATAAAAAGATGTATGTGCTCAGTACAACAACAGCGTGAATTTAGCGATGATGTGTTCACACTGCCAATATGCAAACATTAATTCTATTTGATAGGACGTTGAACAATACAAACGGTTGGGTAGGAGTATCTTGGTGACTTGAACGCGTATGCCTCGTCTGGGGTGGCGGTACGGGGTTCCGACCACTACGGTGATAGGCCGCAGGTCATGTTCCATGGAGAGGTGGCTCGTGATGCACACCGCCGCCGTCAGCACCACGGAGCGCGCTACCAGGAAACCCGCGCAAAGGCCGCGATACCTCGACCTGTAGTATACCTGATGCATACAAAACATTCTGTTCGCAGATTATAGAAAGTGTACACACTATGCATAGTTTTAGTTGCAATATCATAATGAAACAATTTTTAATACAGACTTGATTTGAATTCGTATACTTTAAACTGTTCCGTTTGTGAAATTGTTATAACTCGAGAGAAATATAGTTAGTTCAACTCAGTTGGTCGCGCGGCCCTATGTGTGGGTAAACCTTGTACATAATTATACAGTGTGCGTCACAAGAGGTACAGTCGAGTACAAATACAGTTATTTATGAATTACTAGCTTTCTGCCCGCGGCTTCGCCCGCGTGGATTTCGGGATTGGGTGTATAGAGGGTTAAGGGTCATAGCTTTTGCCCACGGCTACATATACGCGGAAGTCGGTTTATGGTGCGAAGATTTTATCGCGCTTCCCGTGGGACTATCCGTTTTTCCGAGATAAAAAATGCCGCAAAACTCCTCAAGAATCACTCTATCTATTGATGAAAACCGCATAAAAATCTGTGCAGTAGTTTTTGAGCGAAGCCTTTATTGCGCATCCCGTGGGATCTGTCGATTTTTCCGGGATAAAAAGTAGCCTATGTTACTCGGGGAGAATGTAGCTTTCCAAAGGTGAAAGAATTTTTGAAATCGTCCAGTAGTTTAAGCGTGAAGAGGTAACAAACAAACAAACAAACAACAAATAAACAAACAAACACACTTTCGCATTTATAATATTAGTTGGGATTATTATCAAGTAGCGATTCAGAATAATGTTCAATATATATTTATTTAAGACTAGCTTTCTGCCCGCGGCTTCGCCCGCGTGGATTTCGGATTGGGTGTATAGAGGGTTAAGGGTCATAGCTTTTGCCCACGGCTACATATACGCGGAAGTCGGTTTATGGTGCGAAGATTTTATCGCGCTTCCCGTGGGACTATCCGTTTTTCCGAGATAAAAAATGCCGCAAAACTCCTCAAGAATCACTCTATCTATTGATGAAAACCGCATAAAAATCTGTGCAGTAGTTTTTGAGCGAAGCCTTTATTGCGCATCCCGTGGGATCTGTCGATTTTTCCGGGATAAAAAGTAGCCTATGTTACTCGGGGAGAATGTAGCTTTCCAAAGGTGAAAGAATTTTTGAAATCGGTCCAGTAGTTTAAGCGTGAAGAGGTAACAAACAAACAAACAAACAAACAAATAAACAAACAAACAAACAAACACACTTTCGCATTTATAATATTAGTTGGGATTTATTAAACATTATTCTGAATCGCTACTTGAAAAATGAAATGATGCATTTTCGGACCTAAACGTTCATTTATGAGTTTCATCATTTTCGTCACATTTTGGTCGACATTATGCGAAGCAATATAATTTTTTAAAATTCCCCATACATATTCTATCGGGTTTAGTTCAGGATGATATGGTGACATTCGAAGAACTTTTATGCCATATGGCTGAAGCATATCGTTAATCTTGTAACAGATATATTTTTCTTTATTTTTTTAAATCAAATCTTACAGGTAAATTTTTAATATCTTCATTTAAACCTATATTTTATACTGTCAGCCATCTCTGCATTTCTATTTTTTTGGTATTAGAATTTGGGGCTCTGTCATTTTGAAAGTTATGGTATGAGGCATTATCAAGCACAACCACCGAGTTAGGTGGAAGATTCGGTGCTAGACGTTCTTTTAGCCACTTTTCATAGTTTTCTGCATTCATGTTAGAGTGGTAATCACCAGAAATACTATATGCATTGTATGTCAATAGTGCGTTAGGTACGAAACCTTGTTCTGAACCAGCATGCACAATGATAATTCTTTGTCCATTCGACAGGTTTCTCTTTAAAGGTGGTCCATCTTTATTACCCCATCCTTTGTTTTGCACATGATTAGTTAAGATGTAGCTCTCATCTGTATATACGATACACCGATTTTCTTGACGGTATCTGAGTCAATTTTTTAGATAGGGAAATCATAGTTTTTGGATGTCATGCCGCTCTATAATAACCTTACCTTAGCAATGGTTTCTCGAGTCTAAAACAATAATACGTAAACGTCAACAAGGATATATTTTATCGTATATAGAATCATAATAAATATTAATTACATCTAAAATTAAAAAATATTTACCTGACTCCTTAAACATTTTCTCCGTGAAGAACTAGACATTTTCGTAAACGACTGTATCCTTAAGAAAAAGCGATAAGAACACGTCTTGCTCGGACGACTGACGCGCAGGGGAATATGTGTTCTGTGCTGACGCGTCACTGCCACACGAATGAAAGTTGTTTATTTACAAGCGCACGCACACATAGGGTCGCGTGCATTACTGAGTTGAACTATCTGTATCTCCTTAGATCTGGGATGTACAATAATCTAGAAGCGGTAAAAGTCGCGTCGAACTGCGCACGTGGCGTATTTTACGTCACACCCTGACGCATTCAAATATTTGACAGTCCAGTTTAATGCGGAGCTTGTTATAATGTATGTATTATAATAACTTTCCTCGGGTTTGTATTTTGTAACATTTTTTCGCCGAATTATTTACCGACCGTTGTTAAGTTTTTATTTGATCTCACTACAATTACATTATTTTTTGCTCTATGCACTAAATGAACAGTAAAAGTACTTGTGTCCACCCTCAGCTCTTGTGTTTTGTGGTGTTGGCAATCGTAAACGAGAAGGTATTTACGGAAGGTATGAACGAGAAGGAAAGTAAAAGAGCTACAAGCAGCGAATGTGTAGTTAGGGCAGAGTTATTTAAGTGTGAATGGGACTGGCCTTAGCACATTTGTGAATTCACAAATATAATATATAATTTTGTCGAGTGGTTGTTATACCGGTTTCAAGGTGTCGCCATCTCCGAGGTCCCGGGTTCGAGTCCCGGCGGGGGCAGATATTTTCATAATGAATGCGAGCATTTGGTACCTTAGTCATGGTTGTTATAATATATTTCTACCTAATTTATTTATATATGTATAATATATGTATGTTGTATTTCTATCCGTTACCTTATGTCCGATCCTACAACACAAGCCTTACAGAGCTTTGGGCTAGGCTAATTGGTGTAAGTGTAAGAAATATTTATTTATTCCCGATTTCTAGTGCCATTAAGAAAAATAACCCCGTACTGTAGATTAAATTAATAAAAATATGTTTACTGACTGTCATATCAAACAGAATAAAGAGCCATGTCTCGCCGGGCATCAGAGAGGTCTAGCTAAAACTGACTCGAAGCATACGAGTATATTGACTCGAGAAATGAACTAGTTGTAATTTTTTTCATTTCATGATAGATAGTATTTTCCACTATGTTAAAATAAGCATTACGAGAAAAGGCAACGAGCCAGGCCGCGCTTTAATTGGTTCTCTGGTACTGCATAGCCATACGCAGACACCTGTGAAAGATAAAAAGAAAATAAAAATCTATTTGATCGTAGCCAAAAAGCAATGTTTTCTCAATAATATTTATATCAAATTCTATTTCAGTTGAACTTCGTTTAGAACCAAGCAATATATTGTTCTACTACGTTAAAAAAATACTACGTTAGCTATTAGGAGTATCAATTGAAGTTGCTCACTTCAATTGACACGTGACTAGTCATCACATTGACACGTGACACTAAATGCTTCAATTGATTTTTGGTTCTTTGATTAATAATTTTTGGTGGGAATGTGTTATGTGTGGGGTGGTTGGATCGATTGTTTTAGGTGTGACTCCGTCTGTCGTTTTCGTCCCTTATAGCAAACATAGGATGATAGGGATTTAATTAAGGCCACAGATTTTGTGTTATCACTAATCCAATGATTGTGGTTGTGAAAGTATAAGAATACAGAACAGTGTCAATATCTCTAAAATAATGTACAGTTAAAGAGTTTTGCAGAAGTACCCTTTTGTGCAAGTTATATTAAAACTGTGAGTTTAGTATGTTTGTTTGTAGTTTATACTCGTACAGGCAATAAAATAAATATTTATTGGTTAACATTATAATAACCAAAACACATGTGTTAAATATACTTCTTCACAAAATCTTTGTAACGACGATGGAAGTATTAAGTGGGAATGATACTGTCGCCGGCGATAACAACTGCAGTTGTTGTATGTAGTTGGATGCCGTTCAGACTGGTTTAGTGCATTGCTCGTCATTAGTATAATGTATCGTAAAATATTATTATTTAGCTATACTAGAGTGTAAAAAGCACATAAGTAAAAATATGTCACTTACTGTCTATTTTGTTAAATAAAATAAATTATATTTAGTCAAATCTATACATATAATAAGACAGTAAAAATATTTTGTCTGTACATTTAGTATTTTTGACTGAAATGGATAGAGGGGCACTTAAATAGATTATTAGAAAGCAAAAAAAATTTTTTGGAATTTTTTGTCTGTCTGTCTGTATGTATGTTCACGTTTATCTCCGAAAGTACTGAACCGATTTGCTTGAAACTTTCACTATTTGCTTTGTTTTAACTCAGAATAATATCTAAACTTTGTTTCATCAAAATCGGTTCATTAAAAAAAAGTTATCGTCATTTTAATGAACTCAAATAAATAAAACTGGAGTGTCATCTGTGAAAATTGAAGACGGTGAAATTTTAATCAAAAGTACTGTGAAAATAGTATTTGTGGAAAAGCTCATTGTTTTGTGCCATACTATACATACATACATACTAATATTATAAATGCGAAAGTAACTCTGTCTGTCTGTCTGTCTGTTCCGCTTTCACACCAAAACTACTGAACCGATTTAAATGAAATTTGGTACACAGATAGTCTGGAGCCTGAGAAAGGACATAGGCTACTTTTTCATGCAAAAAAGGTTGTAAAGGGTTGTAAAAGGTTGAAAGGAGGGATTATTGGTTGTATGGAAATATTTTTAAAACTACTGAACCGATTTAAATGAAATTTGGTACACAGATAGTCTAGAGGCTGAGAAAGGACAGAGGCTACCTTTTAAAGCAGAAAAGGGTTGTAAAAGGTTGAAAGGAGGGGGTGAAAGGTTGTATGGCAGTATTGTTAAAACATATCCTTCCTGTGGGAAATTCGAATATAACGCGGGCGAAGCCGCGGGCGGAAAGCTAGTATTACAATAAAGTAGGTAGTAGGTATACTATCAACGATTATGTGTTAAGGTACTATCTGGAGTTTATATTCATACAATAAAATTTATCTATATGTAGGTACTAGCTTTCCCCCCGCGGCTTCGCCCGCGTTATATTCGAATTTCCCACAGGAAGGATATGTTTTAACAATACTGCCATACAACCTTTTACCCCCTCCTTTCAACCTTTTACAACCCTTTTCTGCTTTAAAAGGTAGCCTCTGTCCTTTCTCAGCCTCTAGACTATCTGTGTACCAAATTTCATTTAAATCGGTTCAGTAGTTTTAACAATATTTCCATACAACCAATAATCCCTCCTTTCAACCTTTTACAACCCTTTACAACCTTTTTTGCATGAAAAAGTAACCTATGTCCTTTCTCAGGCTCCAGACTATCTGTGTACCAAATTTCATTTAAATCGGTTCAGTAGTTTTGGTGTGAAAGCGGAACAGACAGACAGACAGACAGAGTTACTTTCGCATTTATAATATTAGTATGTATGTATGTATAGTATGGCACAAAACAATGAGCTTTTCCACAAATACTATTTTCACAGTACTTTTGATTAAAATTTCACCGTCTTCAATTTTCACAGATGACACTCCAGTTTTATTTATTTGAGTTCATTAAAATGACGATAACTTTTTTTTTAATGAACCGATTTTGATGAAACAAAGTTTAGATATTATTCTGAGTTAAAACAAAGCAAATAGTGAAAGTTTCAAGCAAATCGGTTCAGTACTTTCGGAGATAAACGTGAACATACATACAGACAGACAGACAAAAAATTCCAAAAAATTTTTTTTGCTTTCTAATAATCTATTTAAGTGCCCCTCTATCCATTTCAGTCAAAAATACTAAATGTACAGACAAAATATTTTTACTGTCTTATTATATGTATAGATTACGTGGTTGTTTTTGGTGATTTTTCCAAATGTTATAAAAACCTTAATTGATTGAGTACTAAGATGAATGTATTAAAATTCCCCTAATGATTATATAATAATTTATGTATTCAGTGTTTCACAGTATAAATTGCAGGTTTTAGATACGCAATTTATTTTGCTAAACTATCACCAAAATGGTGGTTCACAGTTGGTTTACATTGTGTAAACTAGCGAATGGGACACAGGGCAAGCTTAAGTATATCCAGTGACAATGCAGAGAGAGACAGCTAAAAGCACTATGACTCAATAAGTGCCGGCTTGCAACCCTTGCTGCCCCGTGCTATACCTGAATGAGAACAACCTTAAAGTTAGGTATCTTTAATGGTTA
This sequence comes from Scirpophaga incertulas, assembly GCA_036419045.1. Classification (NCBI taxonomy): domain Eukaryota; kingdom Metazoa; phylum Arthropoda; class Insecta; order Lepidoptera; family Crambidae; genus Scirpophaga; species Scirpophaga incertulas. Next base: position 13,364,060 of record CM071626.1, on the reverse strand, counting down.
GGTGATGCCTTTATTTATATACTCCTTCGGTATAGTGAGATATAGTCAGACTAAATTAGATGCCCTGGATAAGAAAATCGAAGTGATGAGGTGTGGCTTTAAAAAAAATTGTGGTTGTTGACAAGGGATTTACCCTTCTCTCTTTGGCAGTCGAGAACTAGCGTAAAGACATCGGTGCTTTGAATTGAAAATGGCAAGGAAGCATGGAAGAACACGGAAGGTTTCATCAGGTTTTAATAGGGCCAGATGTAGACTCTCCTGCATCGGTGAACTGACTGTATTTCGGTGAAATACATGGTGCATTTCCTGTTTGGGGAGAACGCGGATATTTCCTGTGGAAAAGTTACACCGACTATACTAATTACATCAATAAATGATATTCCTAGTATAATCTTTGCAAAGTAAAATATATAACTCCTATATTCGATGTTTTTTGTATATTATAGTCTACAGAGACTACATCTATGAAGTCTTTTTCGGGAGTTCCCTCAAGGGTTCGATCCTTCTATTTACACATTTACTGTGTTTATTCCATTTCCATTTGATGTGTTTATGTATATACAAACGTTATATTTATCCGACTCTACAATGGCGACAAGATTGTTCTATGCATGCAAGGTGCATCCTAATGGTTATAATTGTGAAGGAACTTTCAAACTTTCGTGATGCTTAATCAATTTAATTGTAAAAAATAAACAGGACAATTAAATGTGCCGTTAATCTTTCCACACAGGGATAGATTGATACGCTCGTGCCCTTCGAGGGAGAGGGGGGCTGGAGTTGTCTATTTGTTTGCGATGATGTAGTTTTTTACATAATGTGCATTAAGACACAAGGATTAAGTACTTATGACTGTTTTTAACTATTTTAATGTAAATAAATAAAACTAATTGAAAATATAAAATCTCACCAAGTAATAAAACGATACTGAGTTTGTTCATTTCGGTGTTTATGTTTTCACATTGGCGCACTGAAATGTTGGCTGTATTTTAATCAAAAATGTTCATGAACGCCGTACGTACAACGTACAGTCAGCTACTAAAATATTTATGTCAAGATCGTAAGTTATTTTAAAGAGCAGTTTGCGTGCAAACTAAACGAGAACTAAAAATTGGTTTTGAAATATAATTTTTGAATAAATAATGAATATACCTAAGGTAATCAAAATAATGACCTGAATGAATGTGACGGGGAATAAAACGAATGACCTCATCACCGTTCAGGTGAAGTTCACGCCACCAACGTGCTTCAGCGGTTTGTTTGTTCTTCATTATTTCCTGAAACGTGCGTACATTATTAAAATATTTCTTTACCCTTGTATCTATTTATAAAACTTGTATTTATAGACACTAATATAACGATAATATTTCGTCGGTAAATATGTTCTGTAAAATTATTCAGTATTTTATCGTTTGGCATTTTTTATTGGTTTCTGAATAAATAGCAGCACTGTTATATATTGTACTTTGGGAGTAGTCTACTGTATAGTTAATGATAATATTGCGTTTTTTTAATTCGTAGGTGTACGGTTGCAGTATTGTTTCAACTAAGTTGAAACAACAAAACAGCTGCATTAGAAGATTATCAATATTATATTATACTATGATCTTCTAAACTTTGTCTTATAAATTATAGATGATGTCAATTTTATTTCAATTCGGCAAGTATCGGCGCTTTTAAAATAATAATCATATTATGCAAATAAATAGGACAGATGTATAATTGTTCAGACTACTGCATTATTCTGTGGTATATCGTAAGAATCTGGATTCCCTAGATTCATTCGAGGATTTTTGTCTTTAGTCATGCCTCAAAATAGAAAAATTCCTAGGAAGAGGTACGAAATTATTGTCCTGCCCCCTTAGCATGAGCGACAAAACAAGATGTGATGGTGCGGTTTAATCTTAAAACTTGAAAGGTGATGGTCAAAATTTGTATGGAAGGTGGGCCTGAGTAATGTGCAGCGACGAAACTTTACCAGAGAAGAGTATAAATTATTGTAGATCATCTGGATAAAGATTAGATCAAATATCTCCCGTTTTTTTGTAATTAATAATTTAAATTATTTAATACTAGCAAGTTGATGGAATCTTTTTTTTTATTTTTTTTTCTTTTGATTAATTTGCTCAAGGCATGCTGTCAAAGTCGCATTGACAGCGGACGAGTGCCATCATTTGTCACAGACTACATTCAGGGTGATCAGTAACACAACATGTCTAGAACTTCATGAATTTATAATTACTAAATCACATTTCTTTTGTTAACTATATAACCATTTTTCAATAAGATTTAAATAAATTATCATTTTATATACTTAATTAAAACATTTTAACCACGTTATGGGATGTGTTTACTTGAATATCTAGGTACTTAAAACATCATTTACAGAAAAAACGGGGGATTTAAAAAAAATATAATAAATTGTAAATTGATGAACATAAAATTACCTATCGATTGATATATCTTACGTCTCTGCACATGATTGAGGCCCAGTTTTTGTCCATGTCCTTTATAATTTGTATTTTGACAGTTCAAAATAATAAATCGCTCTGTCATATCGCGTATCACGCTGATGATGTTATTAAGATTCCCATTTATTAAAGTTTTATGAGTTAGCTGTAGGTACACACGGCTGCAAGGTAGACTATATATATGATCTTGAGACCGCCTTTATTTTATGTCTAATAAGACCTGTTTCCGTAGTTCAAGTTATTTTGACGTGCCGCTGACTGTACATTGACAATAAATGATTCAACAGTAATACTCCCGTACATTCAGGTGATGTCAAATTAATAAATCATAGCATGTGTGAGTGTGAGAGAAAATTAATTCTAAGAATATATTTTCTATCTTGATTGTACCTGAGTATATGTTCGAGCTTGTGTTATGCTTGGATGCACCCCAGTTGATGTTTAGTTCTATATATATTAACAACTCTATCAATCGTAGTAATATTTAACTGTTCGAATTAATTTTTTATACATTGCCAGCGATTAAAACTGATGTAATTAGTATTTTGTGTCACCTCGTTATTCTTGAAAGTATTATATTTAGTTATATACATTACTACAGTAGGTTTTGAATAGGCTAGTTTGTTTTCTACCTACATTTACTTATGGTTTTTCATTTCAATCATACCCGCAATGAATTACTTTACTGATATAGCGTTTCATGAATACATTTGCATTGGAAGCTTCGATAGTTTCACATATTAATTAGTTCGCCAGCTAGTGTTTACTTAATTTCACTGTTTGTTCTGTAGGTATGCTGCGTGAATATCTTTAGGTTATTATTTGCTTACATAAAGTTTTTTTTATGATAAAATATAAAGACTATATTTATTGACTTGAGGAGTAAGGGATTGCAAATTACGTCTAACGGAATCCAAACCAAAATAACTTGTTCTATGTGAATTCTGTCAACCAATAGTCAAGTCTCAAGCGCTTATATCACTGTCTAATATCGCTAAAAGAATTTATATCACTGTCGCTGTTTTCCTAAATAGGAAAGTCGTAAAAAACTGGAAACAGTTTTCCGAATAAAGCATCGTTGTACGATGTTATCAGAAGTATCAAAGCCGTCTCTCCCGCAGCCCGTAGCAGTTAACAGACGAATAAAACAACTGAATGAAAAAAAAAAAAAACAACTGGACAATTAGCGCGGCACATGTTCTCAAACCGCGCGCCGCCAGCAGCGAGCTGCTCAAAACAAAAGAGGAATTTAAAATGGGGATTCTCTCAATAACGACAAACGAAGTTAAGCGGTTACCGTTCGGTGTACATTGCTACGGAAGCCATATTTGTAAGGTACAATACTGAAATGAGTAACATAATTTGTGATGATTTATTGTTATGCTAAACTCTATTTTGTGACGCTGGCGTAGAGATCCTATGAAAAAAAAAAAATACTGCGATGCCGATTCGCCTAGTCACTGGATAACAATTTCAAACAAATTTTTATATATACCGTTCATAATAGTATTGAAAATTGTATAATACACAAATGATTGAAATACATTTTATAAGGTAAAATACAGTTTAGTTTTAACTTTTATATACTAAATAATTTTACGTCACTAATTTTACTTTAATGTAAACAATAAAAGCACTCGGAGCAGCGACAAATATTTTAAATAGCGCTAACACTCCGGTATGCGGTGCATCGCGACAGGCTGGCATATAAAATTCTTTACACTTTCATACCAGTCTGCTATAGACTCTCAGTGAAATTATGAATGTTATGCCTGTTATGAAACTCTAAACAGTATTCCATTGATTCCTCGTCAAAATTATTAGGATAACTAACCTAAATGGCTGTAGAAATATAGACATGTTTACTAAAAATGGATATACATTTCTCATAGAGCGTTCAGCTAGTTGCATAAAATGTACAGGTCTATCTATTAATTTGACGTTACTTTTCTTTTCGTTTCATAACGGGGTTCCCAAACCTTAATCTCTGAACGCACGAATCTAACACAAAAATATGAGTTTAATATAAGTTTTTACTGGTGTTTGTATGTCAAAATTCATGATAGCTTAATAGTAACATTTCAGCGCATATGTGGTGACCCTCATTATTTTGCTTTTGGAGTGCATAAGGGCTCGTACGGCACCTACGACGCTTTAAATCTAAATTTCGTGTCCGATGTACCGACATTGACTCCTTTTCCTGGTGGTGTTTCTTTTGCCATTGGCTTTGGAATATCTCTATAAACTCAGATATGATTTTATTGTTTTTTGTTATTTGAATTTACTTTGGTTTAAATATAGTGAAAAAATAATATTTTTTTTTACTATTCTACCTTCTTTGAATATTAATGCTTGGTGCCCCACGAAACCAAAGCTTTGTGGTGTAAAATAATTATGCATAGTTATTATAAATTAATTAGATTATTTTACTATAGAAACATTGCGTAATAATATGTTTATAATCTTTCTTTTTGTTTTTATGAGCGATATCACACACTGATAGGTAATAATTAGGTGTATTATGCAAGTTGAGCAGAGTCGTGAGGCTTGGACTGCTTTCTTGACAATAATTGTTTAAATTTTTCATTCATACTGTAAAACTCTAAAAATTAAATGATTATTAAATTAGAACATGTTTACGAGTATATAAATTTCATCAATATCTAAATGATAATAATACATAAATTAGATATTAAATACAAAATTAAATATAAGAGTAAGATAAGATTGATAAAACTTACTTCCTGCCGTTATTTCGTGATTTGTAGCTTTTACCTTTGGCTTTCAATGTAGGTAATACACATCCCATAACTTGCGGGAATGCTCTCTTCCCACCACAGTGCTCCAGCTTCACGTAATTTTTTTCGTGGTAGCATGATAAATGGATTATTAGTATACGTTATTCATGTTGTGCAATATCAACTTATATTATATAATATTAGACAATATTTATATTACGATAACAAATAAATATACTATGTATTGATTTTACTCATTGATTTAAATAATGCAACGATAAATTGAATAGACATTCTTCAATGATCGTCTATGGTTTCGAATGAATGTGCTGAAACCGAACTAATTTTGGGAGTATAGTAGTGTTGTAATGAAAACAACATGCATTCGTCGGTCGGGTCTGAATATTCGGAATCAGTATTTCGTAGTAGGCTTTACGAGCGATTTGAACATCAATCCATTTATAAGCGGATTACGGCGACGAACAAGAACAGTCAAATTTAGAGATTTGCTGTACCAAGATTTAAGCGCTGAATAATTATACAGTTTACAAATTGAAATTACTATACTAAATTTATTATAATATAATTATACTAAACTACTATATAATCTAAACAAATATTGATTAGGAGTCAAAAAACACTTTTTTCTTGGGGTATTAGTCAGTGCGTTCTGAAGGGGTGCGCTACTGAAGCCGTCCACGCTTGAAGAGCGGAAGACCACTCAGCCGATACCACCCGCAACCAGTCTGTAGCGGATGATTTTGTTGGACTCTTCTAGCAGAGGGCCAGCCTACCAACTAAAAACTCGCTAATGCCTTTGGCCCAGAGGCCTTATCGGTATTATTTGAACGTTCGTCCCCTTAGGGGAGAGGGCAAAGCAGCTCAAATAGTGGTATATACGATTTGATTGATGATCCAGTTCCCAGAGTGGGCCGGTCAGATGTGTGTTGGGGAGAACAAGCAAGCAATCTTGATTGTTGAACGGAAGGTACTTACTGACCCGTACTGGTTGCCAGCGCCGATGCTGCCTCGATCAGCGCTGTAAGTTTACGACTAACCTCGGTTGGAGGATCTGCTAATGCGTTTTTGGGTCGTCGGTAAAGGAGTGACAGCGGAGGCATATACGTTGCTGCCTCTTTGATTAGTGAGTTGGGGTGGTTGACCGTGGTTTTGAAAAAATGCATTGAGCACGATTTCATGTGTTGTGGAACGGTTTTTTTTTGGACGGACCTATTCTGAAGCATCAGATGGCTATGTTCAGCTTTGCAATGATGTGTATTTGTGGAAGGCGCATGTAGATTCGACACCTAGCCAACTAACTACACCGGTGAGCCGGTGTCGTTAGGGTTGATACAAAGGGAGTCGACGCAGCTTGAGCGCGCAGTCTAATGGCTCGAACGTTCAAGTTCGTCGTGTAGTGGGTGAGAATGTACCCGGTACGCGATGGTATCGGGTATATGTTTGACGAAGGTGTAGCCCGGATCTTCGCGCTCGCCGACGAGCTCGGTGAGTGAGCGAGAGACGTGGGTGTGTGGCGTGAGGGACGACGCGGTTGGTGGCCGGCGGGAGGGATTGGTTTGCGCGTGTGATGGGGTCGGGTGGGTCGGACAAGATGTTTTTAGGGCAGCGGGCTCTAGCCGAGACGCTATCTTTGGGGGTGTAATCTATAATTTTTTGAATGAGAGTATTGGGGTAGGTGAGAGCGTTATTGAAATAGCGAGTGGCTAGATCTTTTATGTGGGCTTCGATCGACTGAAGGTCGAGATCGTAATATAAATCTATGCTACGTGAGTACCACGGGGCACCCAAGGCACGGCGTAAGAATTTGTTCTGGACTACCTGTAGTTTGTGCAACCGGCACTTAGGGACGTGGGCGAACACTACGGATGCGTAGGTAAGTATCGGGCGGTTGTGGAACGGTAGGAACGTCAATGTCTCTATAGAGATCGGGATGTCTAACATTATGTGGAGCCCCGGTGGCTTTGAGTCGAAAATTTGGATTTGATGGAGGGTATTACTGTTGGTATGTACGGGCGAGACGTACATCATATCCGCCTGGTTATGCACTTTGTATAGGGGGTATTTGTTTTGTAAGGGTATTTTTAAGTTGGAGCCTAACATGCTGACTAATCGTTACATATAGAATTTGATGGTATTGACTACTCTACGTATGTGAGGCCGGAATGTTAGTTGTAGTGCGTTGCCATGGGATGGCGGTGCCCTGTAAGCGCTTTGAGCGCGTATTGTAAGGAATTACCTGTGTTAGCTTTATCGTATCAAAGCAGATTGTGGAGGATTTCACCGGATTTACTTTAATACGCCAAAAGCAGAATCAGATACTTTATAGATAGAGTTGCGGAATTATGTGGGAGCAGCTAGGTCCTCTGCTGTATAGGGTAGTGTCTGGGTAAATAGGGTGAGTTGGACACCTTTTGGCGAGGTTGGGTTGTCTTTGATGTACACTGAGTATAATATTGATGATAGTGCAGAAGGACAGCCCAGAAGGACACTGATTCCCCTAGAGGAAGATGAAGGGTACCTTGGTGTTTAAAATGGCAGATTCTACGTTACAGGAAGGAGGTACTGAAGCGGCACCGAAAAAATTTTAGACACAAAAAAATTTGTGACATCCATCGAATGTATACTAATTGGTGTAAAAACTTTCTTTATCTGAGTCTGTAAAGTTGGACAGTCTTTTAGTTCGCTACAGTTATTTTATACATATTTCACGGTCAAGGTGTAATATTTAGATGTGATGTTAGATGTGTATCCATAAAATCTGAAGATTCTGTGGAAAATATATTATCAATAATCACGGTATATTTTTCTTTAATTACATTATTTTGTGATGCTAAGTAATAACGACTCTTGCATACGAGGAATACTAAGCGGCAGTCTATTCTGCGCCTTTGCGTATAGACGCAAAGGCGCAGAATAAACTGCTATCAAGCTATAGAGCTTGATAGCATTTTTGTATTAATAGCTGACAAGGTGTTTGTTCATTAGAAGTTCGTTAACTTGGTAAGTATTATGTTTTCAGCACTTAGACAAGCACCTAGGATCCATATAATATGTATCTTATATGCTTCGTAAATATTATTATGTCTATTACTATACGATATACCATATATATACCTTAATAGTGAATAAAACAATAGCCAATGTGAGCTGTCTGCTACTAAACATGGTAGAATTCCTAATTCTTATTATTGTAAATAATTAGTTTTCTTCACATTTCCTTCTTTTTCTAATATTTTGATTCAAATAAATAATTCAATATTTATTCTACTATTCTTGACGGATTTTGTGTTATGTTTAAATTAATGGTAGATTACAATTTTGTAATACTTTCGAATTATCATAGCTTTAATATTTATGATGCTGTTTACGGTCTTTATTTGTGAAGGAAGTCTTAAAACAAGAGTACAGAACGTTTACATGTGATATTATTATTGTTTCGCAATTAAAAGAAGATCACTTTTAAAAGTATGGGTAGCGGCAACATAAAGAACATGAAGAATCCTTGCTTTTTACAGTCCGTATACAAGGTAGATACCTAGATATCTACGTAAAAAAATAAGATCTAGGACTTTGTGGCTCAAAAAGTTAAGAGATCTCGGTATCTTCTTGTATCTGCCGTTAGGGAAAAAAGTGCTTATAGAGGGTGTTTTGTAATCGCTGTAACATGCTGCCTCAAGCCTATAAGCTGTAACTAGTTTTAAGCTTTCAAGTATATTTTCCATTGTGATTTGGAGCAAACAAATACTTTCATTATTATTTTACCCAAGACACAAAGTATTGATAGTCATATATTTTAAAAATATCTTATAGTTACTTATTTAGTTAAGTTACTTAAAGCTACATATTGAATTTTTTTAAATAGTTCAGGGTGTCATCGTCCGTTTCGGTTCTATTACGCTGTCTTGAATATTAGTAGGTTCTTATGACATTCACGGGAAGAAAGGGTTTTATTACGAGGGTATCACTCAATCAGCGCACTGACAAATAATTCTTACAAGACATTCTATTGAGTCTATTTAGTGACAGAGATCGAAGCAAATTCAATCATATTTTCTTTTACTAACAAGCATTAACTCTAAATTTATCTGCCAACTTTTAAGATACGTAAGGACAAAAACAAGGAAAATTGGTTTTCTGTTAGAACGGTTATTACAAAAATGATTCCAATTAAATTATTTCTATTATTAAGTAATCATTAATTTAGTTAATATACATAGTTATAAATAAATATGTATTCGAAAATAATTGAAAATCTTAAGCCGTTCCATGCATTATTATATTTGTTAGTATAGAGTGCACCTAATATTTTATGTCCCTGTCGCCATCTTTTATATATTGACGATAGAGGAGCCACACATAACGAATCACTTCAACGTCACAGTCCGAAATACAGGCCCTGCTGACCCTCGTCGAAATTCGTCGCGAACGACTTTAAATCGAACGAAATCAACGTACTTCAAGTTACGCAAAATTTAAAACTCTTCAATATATTCAAAACCTTGCTCAATAAAAATAAAGATAAATAATTACTGAAAATGTATATACAGTTTTTTTTGTGTTTGGTTTGATTGATATTTATTAGTGCGATTGAGATGCTGAACTGCTATTGACCGTATAAACAGTACTTCAACATTTCACAAACTACTAAATTTTCCACGGAATAAAATCAAGTATCAAGTGTGTAAGGAAAATTTCACAGTTTTAGAGTAAACTGTATTTAAAATCTTACATATGTGATGCTGGAACATAAAAAAGCACACTGTATCTCGCAACATTTTTATTTTACATTTGAGTGGCTACTTGACCTCACCACGTCTCATGGTAAACGAAGAAGAAGTCTACGGTGTAGAGTACCTAATCAATAGGCACTTATTTGCTCTCAACTTCAAAACACCCCGACTGTAGTGTGGCGAGAACACAGACGGGGGCAATGAATATCGTTCTTTCAGGCTGCATTGTAAAGAATAAAAGCAAAAATACTCGGAATTAATCGATGGGACTTCTACAAGGTAAAGATAGAATTCAGCGGTAATCATCACACACGTGTCGTTAATTTTAAACCGCTATTCTATTAAGTATTTGATAGTAATTTTAGACCTATAGTTGGAACTTCTTTTGCAAGTGTTTGCCAACGGGTTGTAGACGCAGAAAAAAAATTGCAAAATTGAGAAAAATTCTCTTGTAATGAAGTTTTGGCAGTCTTTCACTACTTAATATAGACTGTGTACCGTTTAAAATGTATGGTTAATGTTTACATTTACAGCCTTCTTTTAGTTTCACAACATCAGCATTGCTCATAAACGTATCCATCGATGCGCACGAGCCTACCCTATCAAAAAGCTCAGTTAGTCTATTTAGAGTAAAACGGCTTCTAGCTACGGCTACTAATTAAAATACTACAATACAGAAGCATCCAGAATAAGAATGGTTTAGTTTTTATAAAATTGTTTGAATTTAATTTACTAAGTGTAGGCTAAATATTCAATTAACCCGATCCCGAATACACCTTTCACAAGGGGGAAGAGGTCGTAGAGGAAGGTTATGCCTGGTAGTCGACACACCAAGTGCTGTCACTGGTGTGTTCAGAATTCTACAGCATACCCAATTAGTCATCTTAGTTAAATGCCTTCTTGGTATCTGAAATAGACTAACGCACCTTAAAAAGAATAAATAAAGATAATTTTATAATATGGGTTATAAACCCGGAAAGTTGTTTCGTTATAGTAACTAAATATGTTAGCAATTTGTCACTTAAAAATCGAAACACTTATAACGAAGTCTTCGAGGAAATCAACATATATTTATAATGGTCATATATTTGAAATCGTCTTTAATCTGTTCAGTGCCGTGCTGCTATACATATATTGGTGAAAACTTTATTTATGGGTTTGCATAAAAGTAATATTAAAGGTATATTTAGAGTTTAGAGGTATATTCTGTAGATAAACATATACGACGTTATTTGTGATTGTTAATATATTCTAAGCGGTAGCGTTGGTATAGGCTTGTTTGCATTAGGACTGTTCCACTTACAGACCGTTTCCTTTTAAGTCTGAAATTGTATAATGTTCGATTATACAGAAGGTAACATTACCGTTTCATTATAGCGATCATGATTCATCAAATTCAAATCGAATCAATAATTACACGGAATTTTGTGGGATGTGCGTAGGAAGTGGCAGTTACCACAAGATAATTACAATTTCATAACAGATATGAGATCACTTCAATCGTTTGATGTATGAAAGCGATTGAAATATATGAAATCGAATTGAATTAATAAGTCGTAATATCTACGTTATGTATTCAGAGGAAAAGTAATAGAATAATAAGAAATAAAAATAAATAAAATATTATATTTCAATTTGGAATAATAATACATTCTTGAATGAATATTTAATGTTGGTCAAATATTTTATAATATTATAATGGAATGTGGTGGGTCAAAAAGGTCAATTCATCCAAGCTTGGATGGAAACGAAGATTTCGCTGAATTATAATTTTGGTACCTTCCAGCCCCAGTATCAGAGCCTGGTTATCATATAGACTTAAAGTGCTCCGCAATACGAATCAAACAAGCCCATACTTGATGGCATTGTGTGGTTTTATTGTGGAGTTCCTAAGCCAACAAGTAAGTTCTAGTACAAGCATCATATCAGCTCTATTACAGCTCAAACGAATACATTGAAGTAGGTGAAATCAAATAAGAACATGTACAAAACAAGCTCAAGTACTTTTATAAATTGTCTTATTTATGATTATTGACAAAAATATGGAATGTACGTAGTAAAATCTCAAAATTTTAACAGCGATAAATTAAGTGAATCGCTGCTAAAGTCTTAAGGATTAATAAATAATAATACTTTATAGCTAATGTCTAAATAATCTTTATTTTGAAACCACAATAGTGTAAAGATGTAGTTACGTTGCCTTAGTTAAATCCTATTGGTCCTCGGACCAGAAACGCTAGCGATTGGTTGGGAACTTAGTGCTTCCGGCTTGCAGGCTTTAGCTTATTAATAAAGTTTCCATTGGCCATATATACTTCTACTGCGCTTTAAGAATAAACTTTCTTTTAAACTCACTTAGTTTATTTACTTTCTTCATATAGCCAACCACGATGTGGCTGCGTACACACTATTCTAAAACAAAGAGCTATCTCTAATTAATATGAAGACTTTAGGAGGGAGTAGATAATAAAGAAGTGTGCAAAACATACAGAAAAAAATAAATTACATTTTTTAACGTGAACAAAATAATATAAACATATACACAGAATTTTCATAATTTTTGTAAATTCCAAAAAAACTTAGGAATAAAGATTTAACTTTAATTCTGACAGTAAGCAGTTCAATCACATAATTTGATTTAATTCGGAGTATTATACAAATTGTAAATTCTCGTAGAGGCCTCGCAAAACAATATCAGATTGACTTATCTCACTCCGCTGAATAATCCGGCAACATTAATTCTCCGTTCTCCCAACGCTGCTTTGGCCAAGCGTACGACCGATCGCATCGGCCGCAACAATATTCTATAAATCATTCAGCGCCATTATACAAGATCTTAAGTGCACAGTAAGAAGTTAATTGCCGTACTCGCGCAAAAAAATGGTGACATAGCTAGGAAATCCGGTCATTCCCGGAAAAAGCAATAAATCTTGCCTAGCCGCAGATAGAGAGATCGGGAGGGGAGGGGTGGTTCATGGCTCCTACTGGTAGGTGGATCGATAGAGTCCCGACTCCTATTCCCGGCCCGCCCGACTGGAGCGTGCCGACACTGTGTCGCCGGACGCCGCACCGCGCGCTCTACTGTACTCAGCTGCCGCAAAAACTATCTACGACTAACGAAACTATCCGACGCTATGGAGGTAAGTTTTGATTTCGTCGAAACTCTCAACTTAAATTTAACACAGAAGTGTAATATTTTTTTCTAGTCGTAATGTGAATTTGATCTAACCATTTGAGTGTTTCGTTGAAATTATGAGTGCACATTTTTATCGTCGCCGCCGTTTCGAAGCGAACTTCACTGCGGGTTGTTTGTTTACATTGCGTGACTTATGTGCGATATTTGCGCTACTGCTTTAATTTTTAATAACTAATTACGGTCGTGTTCACATTTTTTCGGAAGTTTTTGGTGACAAGTGTTTTTGTTTTTATTGTTATTTTAGTGTACATATTTTTTTTGTTTCCGAATTTTATTAATTTGTATTAAGTGCCGTGGGAAATGCGTAAAGTTATATAATATTAGAAATGAGTGCGCAGTATCTTCTCAAAATCAAGAGTGAGTTGGGGTGGTGCGGTGTGTCTGAAACAGTTTCTCTGCGCGTTTTCACTTTCCGTAACCATCGGTACGCATGCCGACCTACTTAAATAATGTGTAGCCGTACATTTGTTTTTAACCCTTTGAAAATTTTATTTCAAGTGAGTTGTGCTACAATTATCGGAAAGTTTTTGCTAAAATTTCCGTTATTATTAGATAAGCAGTCCAATCAATATTGCGCGCAACTTATAATCTTATACGGGTCTACTGTTTTCGTTGTTATATTGATTGGAAGTCGTGAATGGGGTGAATGAGCGACCAAATGAAGACTAAGTCATCAACTTATTTTGGCGGTGATTCGAGTGCCGGTTATGTATAATTATTGGAAGTGTGTAAAAATATACGTTTCATAAATATATACGATTTGTGGCTAATATTATTTTAGGGTAATCATAACACACAGAAATTACATAAATGAATGAATTAGATAAAGGTTTATATAATTTTGTCTTTTGCCGTTTATGTTATTATATGTAAATATATTAAAATTGTTACGTAATTTATAGTAGAAATATTATTGCGTTATGGTATACACAGGAGTGGTGTTTAATTTGTAATTTTAAATTAACATCAAAGAGCATCGAAGAAGAATTTCATTATTAATTTATCCGAAAAGAACTACACAAAAGTGTATAAAATGTATTGTATAATATTATTGATTTGTATTATTTTGTATTAGTAAACAAGATTTCTACGTTTTCTATTTCACGTAAATGAAATAAATTCCATACGTGTGAAAGAAATTCGTTTTATTTTTTACCAATATTAAAAGAAGTTACACATTATTTTTTTTTAATGAATTTAAAGGTGTGTGTGTGTGAATTTAACATGATTAATTTATTAACTATTTCTTTCGGTTCTCAACCTGGGAGCAATTATCCATGTAAGATTAATACGAGAGTGATAATCTAAGCTTAAGATAAGGTAAGCTTTATTTATAGCTTACCTTATCTTTAGCTTACTTATTATTATATTTAGCTTACTTACTTCACTGGAAACATAACCTAAAATTCAAAAACATGCTTTAATCTTAATATTTAAAAAATAATAAAATTACATATATTCACTTACAGTTTCACGTTTTGAGTTAACATAAAATATAAAATAATATATCTATTTCCTGCGGCTCTAATAGAGTATACAAATATTTTATGCACCCTGCAAAAGACAAATCGTCTTTTATTACATATACCCCTTTATATAAGAAGGTAGATACCATATTTTTATACCAAAAATAAATAACAATATTGACAATTTTATAATTAATAAGATATGATGCGTTTTTGCAAGTTTTTATTTATTGGATTACACGTTTAAAGATACATTAGGTATTTTGAAGTAATAAAGTAAATCATTGTCTTAGTTTCATACAAGATATTCTAAACATAAACAAGCCTTTATTATTTTTCGTCTGTGGGGATATGTTTGTATTCGTTGGATGCAGAAGTCAGAATAGAAGCAGAAGTCAGAGATGTCAGAATATGTCTGAAGACACATCTCACGATTCGCTTTTATATATACCCAAGATAAAGTTATTATGATGAAAAATAATATGAGTGCATGCTACATTTTTACAATACAATTATGTGGAATTTATAAGACAAAAAGAATAAAGTAACTACAATCATCATATTTTAGAAGATTCATAAAATATCTTTACAAATTTCAGTCTTTGTGTTATTTTGATGTATATGTTATATTAATATAAAGTTTTATTAAAATACATTATATATAAAGTATGTAAGTATATATATATATATATATATATATATATATATATATATATATATATACACATCAGAATTCAATTAAATCTACTCAAAATCAAAATCAAAATCAAAATCAAAATAATATTTATTCAACATAGACCTTTACAGGCACTTATTGACGTCAACAAACAAAACAAAAAAAAAACTTAAATAATAAAAAAAAAAAAAAGAAAAAACCTTGTCCGTACGTACGAATAAGGAAAAAAAAAAAGAAAAAATATATTGACTCGACACCTGTTCGGAAATTGGGAGAGCCTTCTCGAGAAGAACAGGCAAGAAACTCTGCAATGTATTCGTTAAAAAGTATGTATGTAATAAAATAATAATAATTCGTATGTTTCAGATATTTGTTTTTTTTATTATACAATAAAACATTACGTACATCAGCATTATGGGTATTTGAAGATGAGTTACTCTTATTGACAGACTGACTTATTGAAGATGAGTTAATGACATTGTTAGTACCTAAATTGCTTGCTTATTAGACTATAACACAATAGAGATATCTGATTACATTAATAGGTTTGTTTTGTTATATTCAGGTATCTTTTATAGAACGCCACATATTTATTACTATATATTTTGCAATTGATAGATTATCAAGTCTATTTTTTATAGTATTGTTTGTTTAGTACATTGATCAATATAGGGTGACAAATATATGTTATTATACCGGTTGAGTCGTTTGAATATTATATTATAGTAGTAATATTTTATTTTATTCAATATAGAGATTGATAGGAACCTCAGCGGAACAAAAAAAAACAAAAAAGAAAAAAGGGTATATCTAAACCTATATAGTCTTGATCGCTTTTTGTCCTTTTTTACATTTGGTTTTTGTTTCTAGTGAATTTTATTTGTCTTTTTTCTTTTATTGGTTCCTTTTAGTACATTTTGATATTTGAAAGAGCTCCAGGGATATTGTTATGATTTGTAATTTTTAAGGGATAATAAAGCAAAGCAATCGGATATTAAAGATACACTGTAAAATATGCACTCGAATCTTCCCGATGCCCGATGTTCAATACTGATTTATAGATAGGTAATTTTCTTGACAGTTTCTAATAGTTGCCGCACGTTTGTTCCACAAACGTTATCGTTTACAGATCACACTAAGTATCACCCCTTGATAAAATAAAAATACTATATGCTTAATTATTTTAAGTAGAATGTAATGAAAGTGACATTCTAATGTCCCATTACAAAGCAATTAGTGACTACGCTAATTATAATTAGTTCGTTTAAGCCGTATGTAATGTGGGTATTATTTCGTGGGCGCGCCTGGGACAGTCGAGCTGTGGAAAGTACTATTATCGTAAATGTCACTTCATCATACAGAAATGGAATGGATCGTATGATTTACATAGTTTATTTATACATTAAGAGTGTATTTTTTGAGTGTATGTTATTCTATCGAAACGAGTTATAGTAATGATTTGCTTTGATTATATAATTTTTTTGATTCGATGTTATAGTTTTAAATAATACACTCCTATAACACGGTTTGGAAATAGAATAAAATCTGTAATTTAATCGGGAATGTCAAATAGGAATTAGGCTTAGCAAAATTGTTTTCACTACAACTTCAGATTTATTATGCTTCTATACTAATGAAAGTATATAATAAATCTATTATTATAACTTAACTCGCCTTGTATAGCGTACAGCTATCGAAAGCTTTAGTGGGAAAGCTTGACTGTTTAGAGTTTTCGTATTTAACGCAATGATCCACAAACGTAGTTTAGTTTAAAGTACAAGTATCCATGAACAATAATTAACAATACTTTAGATATTGAAGGTAATACTCAAAACTGACTTTACATATAGTTTCCGCATATTATAAAATTAAAGATGCGTAAAATAAAAAATATATAGTGTATATTGACAAACAAGTAAATTACTGATCTGATGGTGAGTAGTTATAGTCGCCATGTAGTTCCTGTGAAACACGCCGCAAATTTGTAACCTCCACAAAAACCACGGTGTACCTACATTGTCTACATGTGACATAAGATGTAAAATCACAATCTAATAATTTTACTCCCTATCTTACCTTTCACAATAGACTACAACAATTCGAGTACTGCTATTTTGCGGCAGAAATAGGTAAGACGATGGTATCAATCAAGCAAACATCCCTGGTTTAGTTTTCATCCGATGAACTATGTAACTTTTTATCCAAAATAAAAATTAAGCGTTGGTGGGACTATTAAGTTGGCACTTACTTTCAAATTCAAATCGGCCGGTGAATTCAGGGTTCGCCAGTTAAAGCCAAAAATAAAACTTTATTTATTATAGGCCTTTGCAAGCACCTATTCGGAAATTGGGAGGATCTATTCGAGAAGTTAAGAAACCCGGAAGGGCAAATTATACATCTCTTCTTTTCATATAATATTGCAATAAATTATATACTTTCTAAATAAAACTGATATTAAAAGAAATAAAATTATACAAGTTGTAATTGTGCATGTCAAGTTTTATCAGAAGAACACTTTCTTAAGTCCTTGTCTGTAGAAGGATCTTTATATTGGCTACGAGTGTTTATGTCTCAAAGCAGGAAGGTGTCATTGCTATCTAAGTTTGATGAATAAAAATGACTTCGTAATAGTTGGGTATTACGGTTTTACATTTTGTGTAATTGCAGATTCGCAACATAACGATGTCACGTACGGTCACTACCGTTCGTACGTGACATCAGTAGCATGTGAAAAAAATACTGTACAATTTCGATATTGCATTCATCATTACTGAAACATTCCGTTTCGTAAAATAAGCTTTCGACGCTCTACAAGTTCGAATACACGTTGATTCTACCGTTTATGTACCGTATGTTATATAATCAGATATTTTATAATATATATTTCATTATGTTTGATTTTAACCTTAAAATTGCTTAAACTGAGTTCCTAAAAGTTACTTGAGATATTATTATAGCAGCGTACCGTACGTTGCTGTAACTTAATTCTCGAACCATTTTGTTGAAATATTGTCAGACACTTACAATGCATTAAGGTAGAAATTTCCTGTTCCGTATACAGACATATCAAGTGAGGATTGTTCGGTATAAATCATAGAGTAGTACAGTACCTATGTACAGTAGTCATGTAATGTAACATTAGGTCAATATGTAATACTTGTGAATCTACAGCAATTATCGTACCAGATTGTAGTATAATATTCATCCTTATGTGGCTCGCGAATTAATTTTCTCAACTGTTTCTAACAAAATGATAAGCTACAAACTATAATTTAAAATAATTCTAGTTTGTAGCCTGGTATTTATTGCTAATTTATTTCTCTGTTTTTACTATATTTAAATAGTTATTCTTGCTATTCTTGATAGAGACGAATAAAATAAATATATAATCATATAAATAGAGAATATCTTTTGATTAACTTGCACGACTTTGATTTATTTATTTCTTTGAGTACATTAAGCATTCAGACAGCGACTAATCAAGAGTTCTCACCGCCCTAGGCTAATTGTAAGAACGCGCCCTCGCCAGGTGTGTTACGGCCTAAAAAGAAGCGATTCGAGTCAAGACAGGCTCCCGATTCTCGCGCCCTAGGCTGCAGCCTAATTAGCCTAAGGGTTAATCAGGCATTGCATTTAGACAGGCGGGCTTAATGCTAGAAGTATTTTTTATCAGTCAAGAAGTTTTATATATATAAGATTTTGTCAGCCCTATTACTAATTATATTTCATTCACCTTATTATTCTCACTCATGTTAATAAATTTCTGCTAATCATAATATGGAATTTGATTAAATCAAATGGAAATAACATTACTATGCTAGAAATATACATTAAGATCTTTTCTTAAATCGGGGACGCAGTGCGATTTGTCTTGTCGTAACTAAGTGCACATCAAGTTATCTCTGCTGACCCGACTCAGGATAAATATAGCTCGGCTCGCGGTCATCGGTTAATATTAATTAAAGTCATTGACTGTCCATTGGCATGCTGAACTCGCGTTTTTGTTGCAAGAACTTTTTAATATCACTGTTAAGTATAATTAGACTACTTTTTATTCAACATTTTTTCCGATTCACATTGACAAGTGATCAAAATTGTTTCCCGTAGCCATTGCAAATGACTAACCCATATTTGATTTGTACGAAATGAATGAAATTTAAATAAAGTTTTTCTTTAAACCCGTTTTAATTTTACATACTTAAATATTAGGACAATACTGTGAAAAATTTGAAAAGCTTGGATTGCTTCTAATGATTGTTGTTGTGTAATGATCCAGATACTAAACATTTTTATTTTAACATATTTTCGTATATAAATAAATACATCATTAGTCTACTTGTTAATTTATCGTAATTTCACTTTAACAAAATGACCGTGCTCACAATAGCTGTTTAGTTCTTTCAACAGTGTCTACTTTTAATATAACAATTCATGTACGATATAACCGCTTTCTAAAAATAAATACTTATCAAGAATGATGCATAAACTGCGAATAGCCTAAAGCAAATACTGCGAGTTACATATACTACAATAGTTTTGAAGCACATTGTGGTATATAGCAAAGCGAGTATAACTTTTAAAAATCTTTCCAAATGTTAAGGATTGGAAGCGTTATTAGTACACAGCTGTATCTTCCGTAGAACAAGTTTTGGCTGTGGTTGGCGGCTGGCCTGATCCTGGCGTGGGCTGCCGTTGCTTGCGCCGAAGGGGAACACCGGAAGGACGGGGAGCATGAGGCCATCGTGCGCTCCGAAAGGGGTGCTAAGAACAAAGGTAAACTTTTCTTTATATTATACGATTTATTCATGCAACGATGTGAATAAGTTTGTTGAAAAACTGCAGTCGAAACGTAACCGTTTCTTTTTTATTTATTATAACATTTATTATAACGCCAATAGGGTAGACGACTACAACTGATTATGGCCGTTTTTATACTATTATTATCTGATTTGAGCAATTTATATCTCATGAAAGTATGTCAATATAGAAATTTCAATTTAATTATCAATTAATATTGTTTTTTGGTTTAAAAAAAATGAGCAATTATTATTTACGTTATTCTAATAAAACGAACACATTTCTAACATTCTCACATTAAATGTAACATTTTTTTTATAAAGAAAGTATACCTATAAACGTACAAATAACAAAGTTATTTTAAAATTTGTATACACGCTCATACAAATTTGACGAGTTTACTTAGTTATGACGTCACGATTGCATTGTTTTTAGTATGGAGCGTTTTTGAGCGACCTGCGACAGCGCCGCAAACATGTCGATGTATCATCAAAAGTAATAAGCGCAGGTGTACTGTTGATTCTACAATATTTCTCACTTAAAAGAGTACTCTTATTATATATTGAATTTAAAAAATTGTCGTCTACCCAATCATCACGTCATGTAATAATCTATGCGCGCCTATTGATTAAACACAGCCGTTCAATATTTGCGTTTCGACTGTAAAATGTTATCAGAATAGACCCACAGTTTAGCTATAAGTGTAATTAATCTGTCACGATATAAGTATATGTTATTATGACACCATCGGTTAGTGTAACTAAAAAATAACATATTTTGGAATGAATTTCATAAAAAAGCACATATAAATTTGACATTAGATTAATCAATTACAATTTTTCCTATCTAAATTATGATTTCAAGAAAATGTATATAAATTATGACTCGAACAAACTTATGATTCGCATAAAATTCACACAACTTACCAGCTAGTCAATGTCAGGGGTAACAATAAATTAACAACGATTAGTTTCTGTGACTAACTTCTGATGAAACATGATAGAGAAAAAAAAGTTTTCAATCATTCTCAACAAATAAGCTAAGCTTTAAGGTTTTCTATACTTTATCCTTATCATCTTTTAACCGAAATACACCAAACGCAGAATGTACTATAATAAATATCATAAAATTATAGTGATTAATTTTTACACTAAACTTTAAAAAACGGAAATCAACACTTATGTTAGTTAATCAAATCAAAATCTAAAACCAAAAGATAACCTTGTTTATAGGATTGATCATAGTCACGTCTATGTTAATTCTGGTATAGTGGAATTTTCAAAGACATTTTTACAATGTTGGTTATATGATCAACACAGAAACATAAACAATGAATGAAGAGTCCCTTCCCTGTGCACATTGCAGACAGTAAGAAATTAATTTTACGCTCGGCTTGTACACTTTGACTCAGCGAGCAAAAACAATACGACTTGAATCAGTTCTGTCCGTCGCGCTCAGTCCCGACATTCTCGTGTTGGGAGCCCCGAAATAACTTCGTCGGAGAACACGTGCGCCCGAAATGCAACGGAACGGCTGCACTCATAAATAAACGTTATGCTTATAACTTGTAACAAAGAAATGTACTTCAAAACTTTTAACATCAAGGTCGCGCAACCTTTTATTTTAAAGTCATTATAAGTGAACACAATTTTCTGTACTTACTTAATATTATTTTTAACTAGCTATTACATTTTGTGGCTATTCAATTTTGGAACGTGACATTAAATCCTCCAACGATGTATTCTGTGCTCCAACGCACGCACGCACACTGTTTTGATAGATATGATTGAATTTCAACTATATGTAGCTTAATAAAGCGCAAATTGACTCTTTGATGTTAGGAACACACCTTCATTGCTTAGACAACAGTGAGTGCTTGCAATATGAACTTTATACAATAACAATAAAGCTCAATTCGACTGTACGTTTTAGTTAGAAAACGTTTGCATGGGAAAATAAAAGGGCTGTTTTTAGGGTATTTCCGATAATTATTCGAATTTTCCTCATTGTAAAAACCCTCCTTGAACTTCAACGAACATTAACAAAAAAAAATTGGCCAAATTGGTCCAGGCGTTGTTGAGTTATGAGCTTACCAACACATTTTGCGATTCATTTTCATATATAAGAAAGATATGCCCCTTTTTTGGATAGGCTGGATCCTTATTTTAGGATATAAGTATTTACTTGACTTTTCTATAAAGTGCTACTAAGAACATTTTTATAGAGAACTTGACACATTTAATTATTTTTTTTTATTTAAAGACAAAATCTGTTTTTTTACATTTACATTACCAAGTACTTACTGTTTTTACTTGTCTATTTGAAACATGATCTACAAATTACACAATAATAGAGATCCTAATATTAATCCATGGGTTTCCCCATGTTGTGCTAATATACTTTGATATATTAGTGATCCCTTTTATATACATATCTATACATAGTTTTATGAAGTTACGAATTCCGAAGAAGAAAAAGCAATTTAAAAAAAATCTTGCCGGCGAACAGATATTATCAGCACGTCTAGGACATAACATAATACAATAGTGCAATTGTTTATGCAACAATATTTAGAAATCTTTAAGAGTTATCTTGTTCCAGAACCATGCCGCTATGTACGTAGCGCTTGGTCTGAGTGCGACTCGAAGACTAACATGAGGTCACGAGTGTTAAACCTGAAGAAGGGCGATCCTAACTCTTGCGAGCGCACTAAGACCATCCAGAAGAAATGCAGGAAGCGTAAGTCCCTATAGATAGAGCGATTACACATGCATATTTTTTTAATTAATTGTCATCTTTCGTCATACTGATATTAATGAACTTAGTATTAAATGTAAATTCATTTTCATTTAATTTCGAATTTCACTATCATAGTTTCTCTTATTACCTTACCGATTAAAAGTACAATAAAATACAGTACTTATTTAGAAAATATCTTTTTCAACACCATTGCTTGTAATTGGTATATAACTACACCAATTTTACTTTCACAATGTATCATATTACCAACTTATAATATCATTCGAATTTCACATTCGATTACCGCACAGTTTGGTAATCAAAAGTTAATAGTTTTGTAAAGAAAAGTCACGCTTTTATTTATAAGAAAAAAAAAAAAAGGAACCAAAGAGAATTTATATGCAAAATGCTGAAACATTATTGTAATTTAAATAAGTTTGGCGTTTAGAAACACTCTGTTTATAGATATACAATTATAAAAACCTTATTTAATATTACAGCTATTACATAGAAGTCATACGTAAATATTAAAAGAATATATTTATTTAGCAAAAATAATATAATTTGTTGTTTTGGCTGTATAAGCGTCGGTACTTTAGTCTTTCGCGCACAAAGCCATCAATGAAAATGTAAACGCGCCATTTTTAAATTTTCAGTACTATTTTGCAAGTAGATATTTTGCATTTTTCTTTTAAGATTTTTATGTCAAAAATGTCATCAAGCGATGAAATTGATTGTACGAATGAAATAATAACGAATATTTCAGAAATGACTGGCGGTGAACGTGGAAATTCAATGTATAATTTTTGTAATTGTACTTTTACAAATTGTTTTTCAAAATATTTTTTTATTGACCTATAAAGTTTGTATTAATTACTCGCAATTGTGTTGAAAAACGTCGTATAACACTCGTGAGCAGTTGATTCTCGGCTGAATTATTAAGCACTCGCTGCGCTCGTGCTCAATGTCAGCCTCGATCGTAATTTTCAATATTACTCACTTGTATTATATGTACTATTAGGAAACTGAGATTAAAGGAGCAAAAAAGTTGTGCCTTAATATCCTAGGCCAGCTTTGACACATGCTCTATCAAACTGAGAACAAGAGCGAAAGTTCTTTGTAGAGTTTTTTATCTGGATCACATGATCAAGGAACAAGTATGATACTATTTGATAGTCAAACAGTTCAAGACTTACGCAATACTTATACTACATATATCTGACGTTAATATTATGTAACAAATAGTATGAAGCATACAATTCAAGTCAAGAAGGTCGATTCTGAAGTCCTTTATTTGCATTGGGTCAGCGTGGTTGACTAAGGTTACATCACCTTTACTTAAGGTAGGCACAGTTGCATGTACGAGTATGTTAGCTGTGTTGATGATGATTTGTCAATTCCAGATCTATAGTGCATTATTAAAAAAATATGTTTTTCCAGAATATCTATAAGCTTCTTCCAGAATCTCCACTACCCAATATATAATTTACCAATTCATCTATTCTAATAATAGCTAAGATCTTAGAAAGAAAATTTTAATCCTTTTGTCGTATTATGAAAACAATAACAATTCCATCAATACGAAGTTAACAAATAATTAAACAGATAATTCGCCTTTTCTATTTTCATTTCCATAAACTTCTGTTTTAATATACTTAGTAAACAACCAACAAGTATCAGGTGTAAATGCTATTTCAAAGCAATTAAGATGAAATAGGAATGTCTAAATGTAAAAGGATTGTTATTATTAAAGTATACGTTTTCGATTCATTATTTGGTTTTAAAAGAATACGACTATTGAAGTTTACTGGTAAGTAATAGAAACGGAAATCAACAAGAGACTGACATAGGTTTTACAAAAATAGTGCTTTATCGACCTCGCAGTGAAACAGGTAACATTCAATTCTTTGGATGGCTCTTCGTATACGAATCTCATGATTTTGAATGCGAAGAATAGTGTATTGCAAAAATAAATTTTTGCCTTATACTTTAAACCGGATATGCAAAAAAAAACCATCGGATTTCACAATTATTTCATTCGGAATATGAATTCAAAACGGAAAAATCACTTTGATTGCAATTTGGAAAAAAAGAAATAGCATTTCTTTATAAATAATAAGGAATAGGTTAGCGGCTGAAACCCTTCGTACAAAACGATAGTTTTGTAATTAGAAGCTTGGTAAATTCCAAGCCATATATCCAAGTCCATATACAAACGCGTCACATGAATAACCTCACTCCCAAAATTTGTTGTATATCTAGTTGTATGAGAGCAATTGCTGCATTTAATTAATAAATAATAAAAACTGCTCTCTGAAGTAACAAATTGGGTGTGTCACTTGAATAGTCTCAGTAAAATAAAACTCAGAAAAAAAATATTTTAATATAATGTCAATAATTTGTATATTTTCCATTGCTTTTAATAATGTCAAAAATTCGATTGGGAATAGAATCATATAACGAGCGAATGTAATTTTGGTCCAAATTATTCCAGGAGACGAATTTTTGAAACAATAGAAAACCAATTCGCGTTCAAAATCGCGAGATTCGTATACGAATTACCAAATTCACTATTTCTGAATTTTTATTTCGTTAGTTGTGCAACGAGTGGATAAAAAACGAGTAGGTTGAAACCCACTCGCTTTTTATTTCTACTAGTAGAATATCCAACGCTGACGTGACCTTGACTGTGATCCGTTTCACGTGTGAGACATCGCCAGATTTTTGTTTTTGTTGTTGTGGTTTTGAATTTTTCTGCGTGAAACGGAATTTAATTAAGAATTTATTCTTAATGAATTTAATTTCATTTTTCTCACTGAATTCGAGTGATTCAAAAATCTATAAAATTGTAAGCAGTAGACAATAATTTCACGCACGATTTATATTCGTACTCGAATTCCAAATTCACGTCTAATAATTCAAAAATACGTCTCCAGGTTCTATGAATTTCTAGTATAAGATCGTTGCTATTAAAATGACGCCCATCGGCAAATAACTGGCTTGCCTCAAACATTTCTGATGATATTCAAGTCTGTAGTGTTCGATGGCCAATCTAAAATTTGAACTTTATTTTGATCACACCAATTTTTTTGTCTTATGTGAAGTATGCGACGGAGCATTGTCTTGTTAAAAACACCACTTTGTCTTTTTAACAACATTACGAATCTCTATTACTTCTTCTTCAAGAAGGTTTATGTACAGTTTAGAAATTTGTTTTCCTTTAATAATAGAAATACTGATGATACCGTGATAAGAAATCGCGCCCCAGTCCACTACGGAACCACCTCCTGAATGAGGACGTGATAAAATTTTCTCTTCTTTCCTAAAATCATGAAAATAATATTATTTTTTATTCTATTCGCCGCACTGTCTTCGAAGAATTAGATGCTGCACGTAAAATAAGTCGGCGTTCACGTAACGATGTAGACAATTTTGATGTAGATGTAGATGCGACCTTTGAAATTATTATTATAATCTTTATTTTTATTTTCCATAATCTTTCTTATATTTCACATAATTATTAATCACTTTAACACTACGACCAATTTTGTGCAATATCGCGATGAGACAATTGTTACCCAAAAAAAAAAATTTTTTAAATTTCTATATCCGTTAATTTTTTACCACGACCGATATGATATATCGACATCGATAATGATAATATTCCAAAAACTATATGAAATGAAATGAACACTTTAGGTACAATGAATTAGCGTCTAAAATTAAAAACATACAAACGCTAGGACAGTTGGAAGTCAACTGAGGCTATTCATGTGGCCCGCGGGCAGTTCTCCTCGGCGCGTCTGTTTTGTGATACACAATAATCAAAATATGACAAATAAGTACGTATTAATATTGTATGATTATTTACAAATTGCTGAAATATGGGGTGAGGCTATTTAATTGACGCGGTCTGTAATTTAGATACATAAGTGCGTAATTCGCTATAGTATTAAGTTTAATAGGTAAACAGTAGTGATAAAGCTTATTACGTTAAAGTACATTATTACGGTGGAAATTGAGAACAAACTAAATAAAAACACGGATCACGAATCCGTGGCGGAGTTAATATGGGTATAAGAAAGGTAGAACTTCTTAAATTCTAAATTATGATTAGTCAGTAGCGAAGGCGTTTTGTGATTCGAATTATGCATAAACCTCAGAATAGTTTCGAACATAATTAACACTGAAACTTAAACTGAAAATGGACGCAAGTTGTCTCTGATCAATTCTTTAATTCCAATTCTTTCATACATACATACATACATACACTCACGCCTTTTTCCCACGGGGGTAGGCAGAGATTACGTCTTTCCACTTAAATAAAATAATTTCAAATAATTTCATCAAAAACATTATTTTAATTTTATATGGGTATGTTAACATGGTTCAGTTTTGTTTTGACTTTTTAGAGAAATGAAAGTCGAAGACTTATTCTATATAAGACAGAATCCTCGATTTATTAAAACACGCTCGTTAATATTTACTTGATAGAGTGTTGATCTAATTGGAAGTTGCCATGTGGATTATGCCTTAGCTTTGGCATTATTCACAGACTGCCTTAAGTGTTGTAACGTCTGACAAGTGGGGTCTTTGTGGGTCCTCACTCTAAGCGGAGTTGGAACAATGTCGCTATTCCGCAGGTATTTATCACTGTCTGACAGCGCATAGTGGTGTCTACTATAGGTAAAGTGCCGTGGTAAAGTGGAGAAGCTTCCGTTTCTCTGTCAACAACAAAGGGTGAAAACAGCACGATGGGATTTGTAATGTATTCGAGCTCCACATACAATCTCCTTGCCCCCACGAAGACTGATAGTGCGCCGGGAATATCTAGGACTAAATATTTAGTATTTTATTTATATTTACACTTTTTGCCTCTTTATGTGTGCCCTATCGCTTGTGCGGGTTATGTTCCAAAGAATTATTTGACATGATGCTAACGGTCGCATTCTGTCATCACGGTGCTCATCATCTCAAGGCTCCGACAGTAAAGTTTTAAAAAAGAAACAGTTGGTAGAGAGTACCGAAGTCATTGTGTATATGTGCCCGCAACGAGTATATAACTTTAACATTTTTCAATGTAGACATTGCAAACTCTTTTCAATATCTAGTTTGGTTTGAAATGGTATTGACTCCTAATATGCCACCAATAAATTAAACTCTTAAACAAATGTATTTTAGGATTTAAAGGATATAAAGGGTATTCGATTCAATATGGAACTTATGTTTTGATTTCATATTCAAATTTTCACCACGTTCGTAATTAGTTCAATTTTTATACCAAAATATCGTTAAAGATTGTAAAAATAATAATTTTTGTACAATACGTATATTATTTCACTGGAATTATTCACAGACTGACTTTATACCGTGTTCGTATTGCTGTTGTCCGGCGCGACGGCAAGATAGGCAATTTTATAGCAAATAGTAAGTTGGCAACATACTCGTACATTGTGTTTTTGCGGGATAGCAGATTTTATGTCAAAAGGACGTCACAGGACCTACACTTACTATAGGTCTACTAGTGTAAAAATATATATCAATAAATGAAATTGTTGTTAACTACATTTTTTTCTTCCTTCAAGATAGATATATTATTCAAGATAGCAACAAAATAAAATTGTTAATATTACAATATAGTAGTAGGTTTAATATAATACCTAGATATCATAAACGTCGAATTCTACATGGTCGTAAAAATATTGATAATCATTTAACATTACATTCACTGCTATCATATCAAAGAGGTTTTGTTCCAATATACATACGTTGTATATACTGGTTTGATATCTGCGTATTTCATTTCCAGTCTAGATCCCGTTGCGGAATACAATACAGCGTTTGTATGTACCACAATCAACGGTCATTATAGGTTTATAAGCAGAACTCGTGGTCATCGAACGTCACACATTTGTTATACTTATAGGAATATTTTAATGTACTATGCACGCCAAACTGGATGCTTTACAGCAGAATGTATTTTGTAATGTTGTATCAATTCATACTCGTATTGAAAAAGAAGTAATAATAACTGTTCCTAGATATTTATATATATTTTAGACCCGGTGCTTTGTAAAACGAATCTTCAAAAGTAATTTTTGTTTTCCGTTAATTTGTGGCAACTTTATTCTAATAATGCTTTGTCAAAGTTAATGCAAGACTCAAAGTTAATATTCAATGTGAAATATACATAAATCAAAGAATATTACTTGTTTGAGAATTATAACGTTTAGTAGGTTTTCCTTGACGTAATCACTCTATTCAATGTATAGAATGATATTTATACATAGTCTTGCCATAAATATTGTTACAAGGAAGACATTTTTAATATGTGTTACTTAAAAGTTATATGAAGTTTGCTCTAAATTATATATGTTGGCTGCGTTAGGCCAGTAACAAATAGAATCATGTATTATTTTCATGGAAGATTCTTTACTGTCAATCTTATGGATAGCATCAGAAACTCCAAAGTACATTGCGTTTACCTGGGCCGTGCTTCAGTCTCTTCACGTATGCCATATATATTGCGATACATACAAGTGATGCAGTTACTCAATAAAAACGCTATAATATCAGTCCGCCTTTAGGACTAGACGTAGAGCCCGATACGACTCCAGGGAGACATTCCTTGAGGCATATGCTAAAGCCTCGATTTCTGGTCCTACATCACCCTGTCTCATAAGACAGGATGATGTAATATTGCCGAAACAGTTCACAGCTGCGTTAGAATATGTATTTAAGCTTTTGGATTTAACGACAAGATCACGCATATTCGTTTAGCTGAGAATATTGTAGTTATAGCTGAGATCATTGAAGATTTGACCACAGTGGTCGAAGATCTTAATAGAGTTTCCCAACAAGTCGGTCTTAAAATGAACATGGATAAGATGAAAATAATGCCTAATTCCCGTGTAGCCTCCATTTTTATGAAGGGTCTACACTGGGAGTTGTTGACGAGTATATTGACCTGGAACAAATAGTCTGACTCGGTAAGTTCAACTTCTAGAAAGAGATCAATTGACGGACACCGCGCTTATTCTCGGACCACGGTATTTCAAAACTAAAGTCTTTGATTCGTGCGTCTTGCCATTGATGAATTATGCAACCGAAACCTGACCCTAACAATGGGTCTTTTAAGGGGGTTTAAAGTCACCTATAAGGCAATGGAGAACGCAATGTTCAGAGTTTCTGTGCGCGATCGTATCAGAAACGATTGAATCCGCAAAAGAACAAGGATCACCCACATAACGTTAAATATTGCGAGTCTTGAGTGGCAATGGACAGGGTACAGGGTATATTACATGCAGAACTGACGGTCGTTAGAGCGGAATGACCTCGAGTGGCAGGCATACGCCGGACACCGCGTTGACAGGCCTCCCGCAAGATGGACAGATGACTGATTGAAGATCGCAGGAAGGCGCTGGATACTAGCAGTGCAGGACCGACCGGTGGACATTTTTGGTGGAGACTTATGTCTAGCAGTGGGCACCTATTGGCTGAAATGATAATGATATAGAATAATTTGTCTACAGTTTACTATTTTCCGCGAAAGGTTGGGTATGCCCATGCTTCGACAGTTGTTTCAGATATGTCCAATTTCGAATATTGACCTAAATCAATACAAATACTATTTTCCGTTAACATATCGATGTCAAATTGTCGTACCTACCCAAATTTTCCCGAAGCTTCATTTAAAGGCTATTATAATTTCACTTGAAACTTAGTTACTGGTTCGCTCTACTATTAAGCTATCACGGCGTACTCTATTTGAGAACTTCTCAGATTGTACCTATCTTAGGCTCACTTAGGGTAAAGTTACAAACTTTATTTTCAAGTAGTACACAGGAAAGTGAAGATTTCAGTTAAGTACTTAAAGCAAACATAAATGACATTGTGTATGCAATTAATAATTCAGAGGGTACTAATATTAGGTATCCCAACTAATATTATAAATGCGAAAGTGTGTTTGTTTGTTTGTTTGTTTATTTGTTTGTTTGTTTGTTTGTTTGTTACCTCTTCACGCTTAAACTACTGGACCGATTTCAAAAATTCTTTCACCTTTGGAAAGCTACATTCTCCCGAGTAACATAGGCTACTTTTTATCCCGGAAAAATCGACAGATCCCACGGGATGCGCAATAAAGGCTTCGCTCAAAAACTACTGCACAGATTTTTATGCGTTTTCATCAATAGATAGAGTGATTCTTGAGGAGTTTTGCGGCATTTTTTATCTCGGAAAAACGGATAGTCCCACGGGAAGCGCGATAAAATCTTCGCACCATAAACCGACTTCCGCGTATATGTAGCCGTGGGCAAAAGCTATGACCCTTAACCCTCTATACACCCAATCCCGAAATCCACGCGGGCGAAGCCGCGGGCAGAAAGCTAGTATTGCATAAATTGTGCACACCATACCTTTAAACTTAAATAACTAGAGTTATTAAAGTTAAGGGTTAATGTGTGCGCAGACAGTGCTAACAACAATTATTTTGTAAAGAAATTTCCAGGACGAATGTTACACAGAATGGGCTCTTGCGAAGAATATGTTCATTCGATAATCTTTGCTAGAACGTGAACAAACTTTAATGTATTTTTTTCACATACGTAAGTTAAAAATGTCGGCCGAGTGTGAACCATACCAAGGGTTAAAACTTTACTGGTGATACATGTCATAGCTTCATTCTTAATTTCATGATTCTAAATTCAAAGAAAGTATACTATAGATATTGATTCCCTTGCGAGAATATGAGGTATAAATGAAGCATAAAAGGTCATATCTTTTAATTACATTGACTTACGTTTGATTATTTTAGTGCAAACTTGAATATTTGATATAAATTTTAACCTGATACTCCCACGTGTTTTTGGATAGTGTTATGAACCTAAAAGGATCTCGGTTTTTTGGTAAGAATTGGATTTAGACGGAACCCTTAAAACGGTATAACAACGAAAAAACATTGAAAGATTTTTATTAAGAAATCCTTTTTACTACCTTACCTTTGTTCGCGGATATTGTTATTATATAAGATATATTGTTGTGTATTGTATTTGGACATTGACACATTCATTGTTATCATAGGTATTTATTTTTGTATTTTATGTTGTATGTGTAATATGTCACTGTGCTTTTGTTAAAATAATAATAAATAAAAATATGGCAAAATAAACATCTATGCTAATATTAAACTTGACGAGAATAACAGAGTGCTAGTCTAATTTAATCACCGCAAAACTTCGACGTATTATAATTCTAACTTTGGAGCATTTTCATTAAGTGCACATAGTCTAAACGTGTAACAATTGAATCAAGTGTATGCTAAGTTCACAGACTTATGCATCGGCAACGTATACCGACAAGAAATCTTATATGTGTACACAAAGATTCACTCAGAACTTTGTTGGGTTTTACATTATAACTTTGCTATGACTGGCGTATTGTGGCTTGTAGGTAATTTAAGACCAGTAAACGAAAATTAAACACTTGTAAAATGTACTGACGTACATATATTTCACATTATATGGCCATAAAAAGTGTATCTGAAATTATATCGAAGAAACCATTTAAGCTGGAGTATAAGATAAATTATTATTTCGTTCAGAGTACTTTCGTACAGAGTACACAATAATAGTTTTTAATAAAACTATTATTGTAACTATAACTAGCTATGAAGTTATGGAAAAAATCATGTCGTCGGTAAACGCTATGTCTTGAAGAAAGGCTGTGCTTCACAGTTTTGTTACAATAGGATATAATCTTATATATTTTTATATATGAAATAAAATCATCTTTGGTATTTCGCTCTCGAACTATTAATACTCCCGAACGATTGAATCAATTTATAATCAGATTTTTGTTGAATTCGTCTCCGTCCAAGATAGTACAATAAATATTAATAAAAATAGTGAAAACAAATTACGATGAAAATTACATATAAAATTTAATACTTTTAGTTTTATTGCAACATATTCCGCAGTTAACAGTTCAGTTCATTAACTCCTGATTAACCCTTAGGCTAATTAGGCTGCAGCCTTTTTTTTTGCGAGGTGAAAATGCACCTTATGCACCTTGTCACCGCGCTGGCTAGGCGCGGCCGTGAGTGGGGCTCTCTGATAGAGTAAAGGGCGCGAGGATCGGAAGGCGGACAATTAATTTTGAATTCACACCTAACGGAGGCGCGTTCTTACAATTAGCCTTTTTTTTTTGTTTCCCTGAGGAAAATGCATTAAATTGCATACCCCGGCTGTGGCGAGCCGGCGGTTATGTGGGGCTCTCCTCCCCAGAAGGGGGAGGCCTACCCACTAAAAACCTCAGGGATGGCCTTCCTCAGGCATGTAGGGAGCCCCCGGGAACATCAAGCCACTTCCGGGAACCCCCAGCCTCCGCTCCCCTGCCTCGAGGGGAACCCTCCTCGGGGGAGGCTGCAGCAGCAGGCAGGCAGGTCGAAAACGTAGAAGGCAGCAGAGATTTCATGCAGTACTCTTAGAGTTGTAGTCTCTTACCTTTGAGTTGAGTGTAGAATCAGAATGAGAATCAGAATCAGAATGTCTGCCTAGAGACCCTGGACCGCCTTTTATATTATACACATATGATGTTCCATATTAAATACAAAAATTTTAAATTATGACATAAAATTCATAAAAAGGAGTTTAACTTGACATGTAAAATAATAAATAAATTTAAATTTAGACACTTGGAATTATATGACGTCACGCCTGACTGTTGTCATACATTGTCAAAATCGGGAATGTTCCCAACAAAACAAGAGAAATCGTTTTTTTTTTTGGAGATGCTTTACTGGCCTGGATTCTAGTCCTTTAGGCCATATCTTGTATGGGTATCTTGCATTATATTCATTATTTAAATTCTTACTCTATCTTCGTCTTTGTTTTCCTTTTTCTTTTACTTAATAAATCAGATACAGATCAGATTACAATACAAGTCGAGCTAAAGCAAAAGCACTGCATTTAAAAATAATATGTTCAATATCACCAACAAATGAATTACAGTGAGGGCAGATATTACTGCTAATTATATTAAATCTTGTCAGATGAGCAGGGGTTTTGGTGATGACCAAATCTTAAGCGATTTATGGTGGTAATAAAGTCACGTTTGGCTTCCTTATATCTTGTATCAGCATACCACGGCTTAGATGCTATTAAGGTTTGTATTGATCCGTACCATTTCCCTTTATTATTTTCACACTGATCACGTTGCCATAAATCGTGCCATGTTTGTTTCACATGTTCTGCTATAATACTGTGTATATCGGTAAATGGGACTTTGGTATATAACCTTTTGTCAACTTCATTAATCCCTGTTCTTGCTATTAAGTCTGCAGCCTCATTTCCTTTAAGAGAAATCGTTGAAAATATTAAGAAATTATAACAAATATACAGTAAAAAGTAAAGAGAAAAGTAAATTACAAGTGCTTAGTCCAATAAAAGTGCTAAAAGTGAAAGTTATAAACCAAAAATAGTGCAATTTAGTGGTACAACAAGATTACAAACTTCTGTGAAATTTATAAGTATACAGTTAAATTGGAAATAAAATATTATTATAAGGTAAAGTTGAGACATTGTTATTTGTAGTTACAGCAAAGTCTAATATTTAAACATTATATAGGTAGGTAGCAACTGAGAAGTCAATGATACGTATAAATCAGGCTATAGAGTAATAAATATATCTGTCCATCTATTAGTTTTTTAGTAGATTATGATTTATAGCTAATAGCATTTGCGTGGTTATAACATATCAAGCATAACACTTACAGTACTCCTACAGTACACATTACCGACAGAATACAACCCATTTGCTCATACAGTAATACTATACGCGATTCCCTATGGAAGCATTACAAAGTTGTGTTGGCCTTGGTGTTTATAGATCACCTCTGTCCAGCACGCTCAACACTAACGGCAGTGCTGTGGGGGAGTACCCCCAGTGTATCCTACATACAAGTTGGGCGTAGCGAGCACTTTCCAAGGGCAATCCATGCCGACTATCTAGAAGTGTTCAATATTCCCATACTTGAACTCTATACATGCATGACACGATTTATTAGAGAAATTCAGATGCGTAGATTGCATGAGCGTAGCTTGAAAACTAGCAGATGGGCAGATTTGCATTAGAAGATAACAATTTACTTATAATTGCGAGACCTGAGAAAATACTAGAGCATTCCAATAGTATAGACGTTACAAGTTTACACATTATATGCCGAGAAAATGTTGAATAGAAAATAGAGCAATGCGCGCGAAAGTTTTACTTGGAGGACTTTGTGTAGCTAGCGTATGCAGGAATATTGTAAATGTGTAGATTAGTATATTTCCGGGCTTATGTCACGTAATATACACTCTTTGTTTATTATATGTGTGTAGTACATTTTATTTTAAACAGTAGTATTTAAGTAATTTTATTCTATAATATGTAGATAGATGAGAACTATATTTGTAAATTCAAATGAATTTTGTTAACGTACAGGTACTGTAAATGCTATGTGCCTCCTGCCCATCCTAGGTTTTCATTTACTATATCATAAATATACTTCTAGCATATTGTTTTGTACAAAGTTTGCCAAGATGCCAGATAGCATAACAACACAAGTTATTCAAACTGGTTAAAATAAGTATTATTGTTAAATTAGCGAAGAGACAACAAGAGGCATCAAAGACCCGAGACTCGGAACGAGCTGATAAGCGCCACTTTCTTCGAATACAACTAAGTTATATCTTCTCTTTTATATAGAAATGAATCGCAAAATGTGTTGGTAAGCGCATAACTCAATAACGCCTGGACCAATTTAGCCAATTCTTTTTTAAATGTTCGTTGAAGTTCAAGGATAGCTTTTACGGCGAGAAAATTTCGAATAATTATCAGAAAACCCCTAAAAACAGCCTTTATTTCCCATACAAACGTTTTCTAACTATAACGTACAGTCAATTTGAGCTTTATTGTTATTGTATAATGTTCATATTGCAAGCATTCACTGTAGTCTAAGCAATGTAGCTAGTTGTATTCTTAATATCAAACAGTCAATTTGCGCAATAAAGTTGAAATTCAATCATATCTATCAAAACAGTTGGAGGATTTAATGTTACGTTCCAAAATTGAATAGTCACAAAATGTAGTAGTTCATTTAGACTTTTTGCAATTGGTTGGCTATGCGATATTATCTATAAAATAAGTAGGAACAAATAACTGCCACTTTGCAAATCTTTTTGACAGGACGAAGTCTGTCGGGTCCGCTAGTTAATAATAAATATTGTACTCACCAGCTTGCCGTTATGAGAAGTCTGCTTGGAGTGAGTGTAACGCCAGCGGCGAGATGTCTCGAACAGACGTGCTGAAGTCCAACAGTGACCCCAGCTGCGATCAGAGCCGGCGCGTCACCAAAAAGTGCAACAAGAATAAGCAAATCAAGTCCGCCAAGGACAAGGGTGAGAGATTCTAATTTTATTACCGTAAAAAGGTTTGAGCCGTACTAGTTTTACAAGCGTACCTGAGTAACATTTTTACAATTTTAGATATGAGTGCTATACCATTGACCTAGACACACCATTTAATAAGTAGGTCTTCAAACCAGAATAATGGACCGATGCCTTTTACTTTTTTTCTATGTAAGCGTTCGTCGTAATCGAAATAATTTGATGGATTGTTATCAGTCAGGCTTTTCCTTAAGGTGCCCCGTGTCTGAATTATTAGGCCTTAGGGACGGACAGGGATTGACGCAACATGGGCGCGCCGCTAAAGGAACGTACGCACATGTTTGCTGGATAGTGACGGATAGGGAGAATCGAGCCGGTAAACATTTGTATCTGATATATTACATAGTGTAAATTTCTGTTATTGCTGGTAATAGAACCCTGGATCTGCCAATGAACAATATGGTCTACCAATACCAATATTGGTATTGGTACAGACAATAAATATTCTGTTCTATATTGAATTTCTTTCAATTAAATTTCATTAATACGTATTAGGAAAGACGTTTTTCGTAGGAATATTTTATATCCGTAGTTAATTTATGAACCGTAGTACTTAGTTCACTGTACTTTATCTAATTTCTATTTCCCGTTAGATTTGAAATTTGGTACACTTATCTACTTCTGATGACAATTGAATAATTTATGTTCAATAAATCATTATATACTTATACATTCAAAATGGTCGCCCCAAACATGGGTTTATCGAATTTGTCAATATGGGTATCAAATAAAACAGATTAATACAACAAGCAATAAAAACTCGATTTCATGTTTAATTGGAAAAACGACATGCTGCTAAAAATAATGTTGTGATAATCAAAAAAAAAATATAATCCGCGATAACGTCGGTGCATTCACGAGACATATTCACACCTTTTTTTAGCGTTTCTTTTGTATTTGTACTAATTTCGTTTTATGTTATAAATAATATAAATATGAATTAGATGCTAATAAAATATTATTATGATACTAATAACAAAATATTGTTACAGGGCGCCGAAATCGTCAGTAAGAAAATCTGACAACATTAATTTTAATCTAACGTTTTGATTATAACAACGTTTGACCGCTGGTCCTTATTTATCTTATAGTGCCAAAATAGTGACACATGAAATAATTAACCACACTTATGTAATATTTGATTGTATTCATAAGCAGTAATTAGCTACAATATGCATTTATTAATCGATTCTCTTTGATTGCATTTAATACTAATGTAGTTCATTTTACTATTATAGGTAATCTTTGATATTAAAATAAATAAGTACTTAAATAAATCGTTTGTTTTCTTTCTACTCTTGTGAATTCATTGTAATTGAGAATCTCAACTTTAAATAACATTATATATGATGTCATCTAGAACTAGGAAACTGATGCAAGCAATTAATCTGGTTGAAAGAGTTTACAGATGGCAGTGTTTTAAAATTGGTCTATCTTTTAGTATGTTAGTCTTTCTAATGTATTCTAGTGTAGAGGTAGCGTTACTATACCTTTAATGTTTATAGAAAAGCTCGAAATTGGAGCTTAGATATTTATGTACTGGTAATACTGTTGACAACACATTATTTATTAGCGAGTTTAGAATTTTGAAAGTATCCGTAACAGCGGTAAGGACGATCTTAGCTAATCGATTCAATGTTAGTTTTAACCTCGTGCTTACAATAAATTAATAAATGTAAATGAACTTAATAGGTGTAATTTCATGAGGCCAAAAGACAAATAATTAGTTAATTACTAACACTATGTTCATTTATTGGACCCTCCACGGGGAAAGGAAAATATCATGAGAGAATACATCTGTGAAGAAACTCAAATGTATGTGAAAAAATATACACTATGCCGACGTGTTTAACAAAGGTCTATAAACATACGTAGGGTAGGCTCGTATGGGCCTTGACAGCGACGAATATGCGCTGTGATAATTATTGAGCTGGGCATAAGAACAATCTGAAGGCACCTTGAAGATGTATCTCTCAATGCTGATGAATGATAGTGGGTTCATTCATTAGTTTTCAGATTCAGCTGCCTTGAAAAATGTGTTTGGTGAAAGAGAAGTTCAAAGAGAATCTGATGGAATTGTTTGACCTAGAATTAGAGATTTAGAAATAAAAACATATTACCTAGATTACTTAGAAAATCAAGGCTTGGAAGTATTTTATTACACCTACACGCAACATATTGAAACTAAACACTATGTTTTTCAAAAAAATTCTTCGCAGATATATGCAAATTGCCTAATCCTTCATCGTAGGAGAAATTAAAAAAAATCGAACAATATTCCAAAGATGAGGCAGAAGGAGCTTGTTTATAGAAACAAATGTAAATCTTTCACTAATACTTATATTATTAATATGAATTACTCTACACATTAGATTATACTACTGCCCATACAGAACGATACTTCTGGAGCTACTTTTATGCCAATTAAATCAATATAAAGGTTATTTACATTTGCGTAAAATTAGAAGCAATAATCTACTATATAAGTATAAGGCGGGTTTTCCTTCCTGACGCTATAACTCCAGAACGCAGGAACCGATTTCCGTGGCATTCGTTGGAAAGGTCTCGGGCTCCGTGAGGTTTATAGCAAAGAAACTTCAGGAAAAATTTCAACAGAAAAGCGAGAAATTCTTTTTTCACATTCAGCGAGACAACATAACATTTGAGACATTTGACAGGACAACGTCTGTCGGGTCTGCTAGTTATTACTAGTAATCGTTGTACCTCACGCCGCTTATCCTTAAAACTGTGGGTGTCGGTTTTCCGATTCTAGGTTTTCTATGTGAAAGGTCAGCGGCCCATAGTATCGATGTGAGGTACAGTAATCATTTCGGTGGAGCTGGACGGTTACTTATCTAACGTAACGGTAGGTATCCTGTTGACATGAGTTCACTGAGGAGTCCTCACTGGTAGGTTGCAGTGGCCTCCCCAATTGGTTTTGGACTCGCGGGG
The DNA here is from genome assembly GCA_036419045.1 of Scirpophaga incertulas. NCBI lineage: Eukaryota > Metazoa > Arthropoda > Insecta > Lepidoptera > Crambidae > Scirpophaga > Scirpophaga incertulas. Next base: position 13,324,790 of record CM071626.1, on the reverse strand, counting down.
GCTGCATCCGCCTGATGCCGATAGGACTGGGTGGTCCTCGCAAGCATTCAGTGCATGTGCATACACTCTTCACTATTCTCTCTCTCTTCACTACCTCGCCGTCGTCCCAGTTCACCCTCGAGGCTAAGGCCATATGACGCTGGGGCGGCAGTGCGTGCCATCTGCGCAACATCCAGGTGCAATGCGGATCTTAGAAAGATCTTCTGAGCTCCCTACTTTTGAGGAGTGGGATTGTCCGGGTTTGCGTAGTTTTAGATGGCGTGCGCTGTAATAAGGAACCTCACCGTTTCCACTTTTAATCTAGCGTGATAAGGTTGATCAGATGATCGCTTCCGACGTCCGAGGGTAGTGCGCACCTGCTCAGGAGAGAATGCGACGCAGAGAAATTATAGTATCTGTTAGCGTGTATCAGATATAGATCTGATGCCTATAGAGCCATCTTTCATAATCTGGCACTTTCAAAATCTATTCATTGCCAAATAATTAAGGACGCGTGTATGCTTTATCAACTAGTAGAATCTGTGACAATGGACTTACTATATACTACAGTATACACACAAGAATTATTATTCAATAAGAAGAAATATATATATATTATAATATATATAGATGTATAATTTAGGAAGTAATGTGTCACCGTATATCTATGTAATACGATGACATAGTAAATCAATTCAGCACTATTACCGTTGATATACACAATTAATATACTCAATACTCAATACTCAATACTCAAACTCAATACTTTATGTTTCCAAAATTTTTTAAAAGATGGTCAGACAATTTTGGCCCTGTTGGCGCAACAATATGGTAGTATGTTGTTACAAGTACAACATAACTTAAAATAATTACAAAAACAATTTTAAAAACAATTTTTAGACAATATAAAAATAACACACACACAACACACACATATATATATATATAGTATATATATAATATATACACTTCTCATCAAAAAAATCGAAACACCTTGCAAGTTTACGTTTTGTCAGGATTATCAGAAAAATGTGTACATTTAGGAATAAATGTTAAATGTCGTTTAATAGTGAGTAATATGAGCTTATCAAATCTTAATGTTAATGTTCTAAATTTAAATGAATTTTTCATAGGTTTCGTATTTTGTTAAATGAGTCATTTTTATTCCGTATGGAGTATAAAGGAAATGGATAAAACAACACACGTAAATGAAAAAAAAAAGCTAAAAAACGTTTATTTAATAACTTGTATTCCCTCCCCGAGCTCTAATTACTGCTTCCATACGGTTCTTCATCGATCGGATGAGAGTCACGATCACATGCTGTGGTATATTGTCCCATTCCTCTTGGATTGCATCTTGCAGCTGGCTAAGTGTTTCTGGGGCAGGATCTCTTGCTCGAATTCGTCTCTTTAATTCATCCCACAGATGTTCAATGGGATTCATGTCCGGGCTTCTTGCTGGCCATTCCATAATAGAGATATCGACTTCGTTAAGATAATCTCGTACGACGCCCGCGGTGTGAGCCCTAGCATTGTCGTGCATGAATATGAAGCCGTTGCCAATAAAATGTGCATAGGGCATCACATGAGGCTCGAGACACTCTTCGACGTACCGATGACAGTTTAGTGCAGGCAGACGTGGCCCAGACACAAAAGCAAGCTCTGTCTTACCGTCGGCGCTGATTCCTCCCCAAACCGTCCACGAACCGCCACCATAGCTGACCTTTTCTTCAATGCAGCATTCTGCATAGCGTTCTCCGTCTCTTCTGTAGACCTTGTTCCTTCCGTCGTTACCATACAGCATAATTTTACACTCATCAGAAAAGAGAACTTTGCTCCACTGTAGGTATGACCAATTTAGGTGCTCACGTGCAAAGTTAAGGCGCGCTCTTCGATGGTCTGCAGTTAATTTCGGCCCATTTGCTGGCTTATGCGGTACCAGTCCACGATCCTTCAACCTTCTTCTAATTGTAGAGTCACTTACAGCCACCCTTCGTACAACACGAAGCCGCTGCTGCAGTTGAAAAGCGTTAAGGCGTCGATTTCTTAAAGAAGTTGTTACAATAAATCGATCATCTCGCTCAGAAGTGACCCGATTCCTGCCAGATCCTGAACGGCGCGTGAACAAACCAGTCTCCCGATAACGTTTATAGACTCTATGAACAGATGACAGGCTTAGATGCAGTCTTGCAGCCACAACACGCTGACTAAGGCCAGAATCCAGCAATGCCACAACTTGGGCGGCTTCTGTGGGCGAAGTATCCATACGTTTTAGAAAAATAACCTTTTTTCAGACGTCCCAAAGTCACAGTATTGAAATAAAAAACAAAAAGTTTAAGGATAGGCGCCAATTTTTAGTTTTTAAACGCTAAATGTACTCCAACCCTAAACACACATTTGTCTCAAAACAGTGATTCATTTCGTTTATAAGATAAACAAATGAAATTCTAATTTTGAATTTAGAATTTTCGCTTATTACTGTAATGGCCAAACTGCCAGCTATACATTTATGTTTTTTTTTCATCGTATGAATTCTTTTTTGTGTTAAATTCGGACAGAAACAATGAAAACGGAAGTGTTTCGATTTTTTTGATGAGAAGTGTATATATTATATATATATAATATATATATATATATATATATATAATATATACATATACACATCACACATATGTATATATATAACACATTACATACATATACAGTATACACACACAATACACATATAGTGTAAATTAATTTATGCTTACTATTAGGTACAGAATAAAATATTTATTATCATTCATATAAATATATAATACAAAAATAATAATAATAAAAATTACAGATTTAATAAATTAATTGATTAAATAGATTTCAATAAATAGATTTTATGTCATGGAAAAGGAAGGGAGACCCATATTAAATTATCATTCAAAAAATCCTTTAAATTATAGTAAGCCTTAGATAATAGCATGTTTAATAATGCAATGAATTTCTTATCACTGTCTCGTTTATCAGATGTTTGGCAATTTTGTTGAATATTTTATGGCCATCACATACGGGCTAGTGCTATGTAATACTAGGTTAGACTGTGGTAACACTATTTTGTTTGCATGTCTTGAGGGATAGCGGCCTAATACATCACATTTTTTTTTGAAATAATGGGATAATCTTTTTATAAATTTTGAAAGTTCGAGAATATATAAGGAAGTTATAGTTAAGATTTACACGATACGATTTACGACCTAATGTCGTACGCGATCAGAGATCAAGTGAGAGAATAAATATAAAATGTAATTTTTTTATATCAACCACATTCTGTATGTTATATAAGCTAGACATTTCAAAATTCCAATTCTTTGTTTCTCTAACAGTAATTTCATTATTTTATCTTTGAATACTACTTTGGATTTAAAGTCCTAATAGGCGGCGGGGATTCCGGCATTTCTACAACATGCATTTTGTACTCGTTGCATTCAGCGACTAGTCTTATAAAGAATGGGTACGAAGCGCCCATAAAGGTCATTTTTAAACTTAAACTTAAAGGTGTATCTTTAAACCAGTTGTAAAATTTTTATACACAAAATTTGAGAACGAAGAACTTATTAAAATACACTTGTCAGCAAAAGTATCACCTACTTGCATTTGCTAGGAGCGGGCTCTGGCTGACTTTAGTCGGTAAGTCTTTCAGGTCCAGCCGCCACGAGTCGGACATAATCACTGCCGCAATTATTATGTGAACCAGAACCAACAGGATCAACAGTTCGTAATTCACAAATAGTGCAATAATGAAGTACAATTTCAGTTTAAGTTTCTGCCTAGCTAACTATGTATATTTACTCGTTCCTATAATCAATTATTTCCAAAAAGTTATTTAATACCGCATGAAAGTCAACAAGCAGAGAGAAGAACACCATTTTAAATATAATGCAGATAACTATTAGAAAACTAAATTAGATAAAAATTATTGGACCAAAAACAAGTGAACATATTAAAATGTAAAAATGAATAAAATGTATTTTTGACAGTTAAATATATTTTAACTCTAAGAAAAATTTACATAAAGCAGAAATTTGCAATAATAAAATAAATCAGTTTCAAAAAGAAAAGAAATATATAGTGTTTTAAATAATTGGTTTGAGCACAAGACATATTGTTTAGAGAAGTACGAGTATAAATAAATATTTTGTAAAAAAGAAGAGTACATTGAATTATTTTGCTGGAACCAGAAGTGACATATGATACTATAAATTGTTCATATTCGATTAAAAATTATCAAAAAATGTAATCATAAGATTAAAATAGCTGATGGATAAAATTATTATAGATATTATATAGAGATATTCATTACCAATTTCATAATAATATAATTAAAAATGTTTATTGAGTACCAATATCGAAAACAAAATTTCAATTTGAATTGGAAAATTCAAATGAAAGAAATGCAACGTTTTTGATGTAACTTATGGCCGGTGTATTCTAACTGCCTACCGACTGTGATGGATTGTTTTCCATAAGGCTTCGGGTTGAGAGTTGTGATGTGCAGATTAAGGGGTCAGTCGATAACTATGTAAATTAAAAAATAATAATTCGTTAGCATTTGACATTAGATCATAATTCAACATTGAAATCCAAAAATATCGTTAAGGGAATCAATACAAAAATTAAAAAAGTGGTGGATTATTGGGTAATCTGCATTCAAGGGAAATTGTGTAGAGCACTGTTAAACTCAACGGGCATTGAAATTATTCACAGTGACGTTTGTTGTTCAGATGTTGTAGAAACATGGGTTGCATATAAATATTTTGTTATATTATTGAATGGCTATATAAGTGTTACCTGGGTTTGTTTACTGAAAACAAATATTACGATCTTTTCTAAAATTAAAAATTATATTACTTTAGCAATTTGACAAAAAAAAGTAAAAACTTTTTATGAATTAAGAGTAAAATTTATTAATAGAGAGATGATTGGTTTATTGATAATAAAATATTGAATCAACGTTTAAAACACTGTAAGGAACAAAAAAATAACGAATTGATTTGCTTAATTTATTTGATAATAATGATTGTTTAGGGCAGGGGACTCCAAACTTTCCAGCCATAATGCCATACTGATTACTCCAGTAAGTTCCGAGGGCCAAAACCATATTATCATTGTTGCTGGTGGTAAAAAGTGAAATAGTCCACTGATGAAAAAAATAGGCCGAAAAAGTAAGCATACTTTTAAAAAAGGCTCAGTAGGTAAAAAACATTCTGTATTTCGTAATTGAGTCCAGTAATAAGGCGCTATCTTTGATTTGTAATGAATGCATAGTCGTTCTCAAAGAATATAATTTAAACGTCATTATGAAACAAAACATTTTCAAAATTACACAAAATATACAGATAGTTTGCGGACAGAAAAATTCGAAGCTATGAAGCGCGGATTGAAATCGCAGCAATCTTTATTTACAAAACTCAAAACTGAACAAGAGGCTGCAACACGTGCCAGCTTCCGTGTGGCTCTTGAAATTGCAAAATGTGATATTCACCGATAGAGTTTCTCCATCGGTGAATGGTTTCATCAAAGAATGCATAATTGCAGTAGCCGAAGAAATGTGCCCTGAAAAGGTAAATTTATCAAAAACTGTCAGTATGTCCGCAAACACTGTGTGGCTCGAAGGGTACTAAACATTGCTGAAAATATATCCTCTCAACTGTTCGAATAAAATGGACATGTTGAGTGGTTTCCTTTGGCCTTGTATGAGTCAACGGATGTGTCAGATACTGCTCAGGTGTTAATTTATATTCGAGGAGTAGATAAAAGTTATGAAGTGCATGAAGAACTTCTTGATATGTATAATATTCATGGTACAACTACTGGTACAGATATTTTTAAAGGAGTTAAAATGGCCAATAATAAAAAGATCCTTCAATGGAAAAACGTGAAATGTATTACAACTGATGGAGGTAAAAGAGGAGCATGAGTGAGAAAGATAAAGGAGTGGTCGCTCTTGTGTGAAAAACCAGAAAATGACGGTGGTTCAAAACCATTACGTCTTACATTGTATCTTCATCAACAGTCTTTGTGCGGAAAATGTTTGGATATGTCTGAAGTTCTGAAATCAGTCATATCAACTGTTAATTTTATCAGATCTTTTGGGCTGAATCACTGACAATTCCGACAATTTATTGAGGAGATTGGAGAAAATGACTTGCCTTATCATACTGCCGTACGTTGGCTTAGTTGTGGGAAAGTCCTTCAGCGCTTTTTTGAACTTTGAACAGTGATCGAAATAATTTTGAATGAAAAGCATCGCCCTCTTATTGAATTACAAAACAACGCATGGCTGTGGAAGTTAGCATTCTATTTTGATTTGACAAAATATGTGAAAGAACTGAAATTGAGATTGCAAGGAGAAAACCAGCATCTTCCTGATTAATACACTAATATCAAATCATTCCGGAAGAAATTGATACTGTTTCAATCACGACTACGAAGTAAATGTTTTTCACATGTCATGTCTTTACTCATTAGGTACAATTCTGTCCCCGGCGGTGCTCTGCGTACTGGTGGAACGAGGAGATAGCGCGGCTACGGGTCGTTGTAGTAGCCGCGCGCCGCCAGTACCTCAGAGCCCGTCGAAGACGGCAAGCCTCAGTCGACGAAGTCCTGAGCGCCAGAAGCGCGTACGGAGCCGCGGCCAAGGCGCTCGGCGTCGCCATCGCCGACGCCAAGGCGCGGTCCTGGCGCGAGCTGCTGGGGGGACTGGAGAGGGACCCATGGGGGCGCCCGTACCGGATGGTACTGGCTCCGACCGTCGGTCCCTCCGCTGACGGAGACCCTGGACCCTCTCGTCGTGGGAAGAGCGGTGGATACGCTCTTCCCGAGGGTCCGGGACAGTCCCCCCGCCACCCCGTTGCTCGGCCTTTGGTCGGACGACCTCCGGGTGCCGGAGAACGAGCTCGCCAGGGCCGTTTCGCGGCTCTCTGCGCGCAACATTGCCCCGGGGCCTGATGGGGTCCCGGGAAAGGTGCTAGCGCTGGCGCTCAGGGCGTTGGGGAGCACGGTGAGGCAGCTCTTCACGAGCTGTCTCCGTGAGGGCGTGTTCCCCGTCGACTGGAAGTCGGCCAGGCTGGTGCTCCTCAGGAAGGAGGGAAGGACCGGTGACGTTCCGTCTTCGTTCCGTCCGATCTGCTTGCTGAACGAGGCGGGGAAACTCTTCGAAAGGGTTATCTCCGCTCGTATCAGCGAGCACTTGTCGCGCGCGGGTCCCGACCTATCGGATTGCCAATTTGGATTCCGGCGGGGACGATCAACGCTGAACGCTGTCCAGCGTGTTCGTTCCCTGGGGGGGGGGGCGGGGGGGTGGCGTTGGCGGTGTCGTTAGACATCGTCAACGCCTTCGGCACCCTCCCCTGGCAAGCCATTAGGGAGGCGCTCGTATACCACGAGCTGCCTCCCTACCTGCGGGCCGTGGTCGGGGACTACTACGTGGTCAGCGTGATGGGACGGGACGGGATGGAAACGTCGAGGAGGGTCGAATGCGGCGTTCCGCAGGCGTCGGTGTTGGGACCCCTGCTATGAAACCTTGCATACGACGCGGTCCTTCGCACCAGCCGTCCTGACGGCGTGAGTGTCGTCTGCTACGCTGACGACACTCTCGTCGTTACGACTGGGGCCGACTTCGGGCCGGTGCTTACGCTTGCCGAGCTTGGGGCGGCATGTGTCGTGCGGGCGATCCGCCGTCTGGGTTTAGAAATAGCGCCTCACAAAACCGAGGCGCTATGGTTCCACGGCCTTCCGAGGCGCCGGGAACCACCCAGCTGCCGGATCCGGGTGGGCGACGCGGTGGTCCCGGTGGGGCCGTACATCAAGTACCTGGGCCTCACTCTGGACCGCCGCTGGAGCTTCGAGGAGCATTTCGTGCGGTTGGTCTCCCGAGCCAAAAGCGTGGCGGGCGCATTGCATTGCCTGCTGCCCAATCGCGGTGGACCGAGGGATGGAGTTCGCCGCCTGTACGAGAGCGTCGTGCGATCCGTGGCCATGTATGGGGCTCCCGTGTGGACGCAAGACTGCGCGAGTTCCCCCGCTGCAGAGCTCTGCTACGGAGCCTGTAGCGGATAATGGCCATACGGATCGTGCGAGGCTACCGTACAATCTCGTACGAGGCGACGACGGTTCTGGGACGCTCCCCCCCATTCGACATCCTGGCCGACATGTACGCGGCGACGTATGCGTCGCGGCGTGTCGGCCGGGGGGGCGATGGGGGAGCGCCCTGGAACCCGCGCACGAAGTGCCTAAGCGGGAGTGGCACCGACGGATTGTGGCGGCCTGGCGTGCGCAGCTCGAATTATGGATCTGCGCGCGCCAGCGGGCCGTCGGTGCCGTACTCCCGCACCTCGAAGCTTGGCTCCACGGGAAGGAGGAGGTCACGTACCGATTGACTCAGATACTCACCGGGCACGGCTGCTTCGGTGAGTATCTGTGTCGAATAGGACGGGAGGGATCGACACATTGTCACCACTGCGCATCCGACCTTGACTCGGCCCAGCACACGCTGGCGGAGTGCCCCGCGTGTTCCTCCGAGCGCCGAGTCTTGGTCGCAGAGATCGGGCGAGATCTGTCTCCGCCGGCATTGATTGCGGCAATGCTGGCGGACGAGGGAGGTTGGAGGGCTGTGGCCTCCTTCTGTGAAGCAGTGATGCTCCAGAAGGAGGCCGCCGAGCGGGGTCGGGAGATGGCCGATCCCGCTCGAAGAAGGCGGCGCCGGGCTCGGTAGCACAGCTGCGGCGCCGCCGCGGGTCCCGGGATGGACCACGCCCCTTCCGTGGCCGAGGGGCGTCGTCGGTGGAGGAGACCGGGGGAGGTTGTAGCCTCCCCCGAGGAAGGCTCCCCTCTTGGCAGGGGAGCGGAGGCTGGGGATTCCCGGAAGTGGCTTTATGTTCCCGGGGGCTCCCTACACGCCTGAGGAAGGCCATCCCTGAGGTTTTTAGTGGGTAGGCCTCCCCCTTCTGGGGAGGAGAGCCCCACATAACCGCCGGCTCGCCACAGCCGGGGTATGCAATTTAATGCATTTTCCTTAGGGGAACGAAAAAAAAAAAAAAAAAAAAAAAGCCCAAGACCATATCAATGTAGATGTCATATTAATAATTATTCAACATAAAATTAGAATATTTCAGTAAACTAAATTTAATTTGCTATAAAAAATATGTTCTCTAAAAGGAGTTTTCAACTATGCTAGCTCTCCGCAGGCCGGACAAAATCTGTCCGCGAGCTGGATGTGGTTCTCGGGCCGTAGTTTGGAGACCCCAGGTTAGCAAGCAATACTAAGTAAAAAGCATGAAATAATATTGCAATTAAATGAGAGAATATTATAATTGTAATCAAATATCAAATTGTATATAAGAGAGCAGGAACGATTTGATCTTTGTGTCAAAGTTAATTAAGTAATTTTTTATAATTAATTTCAATTCTGTAAAATGATTTAGAGATGGGGTTCCGGGTCCTACGATTTAAGTTAGTTCTCTATGAAACAAATAAAATTACGAGGTATAACAATATGAAATTTATTAATAACCTTTAATTTCGTTGTTAACACTGATGAATACATATTCGAACCTCATTCGATTTCTCGATTAGTGTGCACCTATATTGAAACGTCTCCCAAAAATATCCAATGAGATTTAAATCTGTTCATCAATGCTAATATTACTAATAAGAAATAAATTAAATAAATAATTTAAAAAGTATCTAGAATAAATAAGTAATGAATAAATTAAAATTTTAAAAAATCTCGTCAAAAAAATTACAAAATATTATTAAATAGGTCGATGTTGGAAGCACTGATTTCGGCAGTGCGTCCGTCAACTATGTTATCACAGGTAATTGTGCGCGGACGCAGCGCGCCCGCGGTCGCAGACATGGCAGCAGTAGCAGCGTTACTTGAACAACTGTTTTGCGTAGTGCCATATCCTGAAGAAATATTCGTCGCGACGAAGCAAGGAGCCACGCGCATACGAGCGAATGTCGGCGTCCATGTTGTGGTCACGAAGCCACGAGGTGGTAGTCTGCGTACTGAATGACGTAGGCTCCGTTGCTTCAGTGTGTTCGCCTGGTTCTTCATCTGCGTGCGAATCTAAAATAGGTATGTTTTTATTTGAATTATTATGGTGTTGTTTTTATTTCAATGGACCAAACTCACAATTGGATCAAAGGTTTAATGACAACTGACGGGATTGCACGTAACGTCGTACTGGCGCAGTAAAGCGATAATCTTGTCATGGCATGTTAAACAGGTTCTAAACGCCATTAATGATGCAACGCTTACGTATTTAAGGTCAAAAAAAGATTTTGTGAAATTTATATAGGATTTTCAGTGATATACCTAAGATTCATAATATATTTATAATTCCTAAGAGTGATAAAATATGAATTATTTAAAATTACTAATATCTTGGTTCTTAAAACTGATTATTTACACCAATATTTCTCCACTTCTTGTTAGAAAAAGCTAAACTGTAAATTAATTGTAAATCAATCTAACGACGCTTAATATAATGACGTTTTTTCTGACCGTTTCAACCTTGGGAAGAAAGGGCGCGGTGCACATTAGTTTTAGTCTGCACCGTGCAAAATAACTATTTACAAAGAATTTATTATATAAGTGATAAGTTATAAGACTCAACCGAAAATAGGTATTTTGTATTTATTTTATACGTCAAACTCAAACGTATGGAAACGTTATTAAACCAACATTATTTTCTGTCAAAGACTTACAACGAAAGACGATGTCAAAGTTAATGTATGGCAATGATTCGTGATATAGCTTGTCATTCATGTATGTATAAGCACATAATTTAGTATGAAAAAACAATACATTTACGTTAAGGTTACAAAGTTGTACAAAAATTCCATACAACAATGTACGCTGTCGATATCGACTGCAAACGAATGTAATTTCATGGTAGTTACATTGCACTGGGCAATGTAGACGTAGTATGTGCTTGTAGACAAGGCTCAGTCACTCAAACTCACTTAGGGTAGGGTCGTGATGGTTGGGATAAGTGTTTTTATGATAATGATAAGGAATTAAAAGATAAGGCTTTCATTTATTAACAATATGAAAATTTCTAGTATTTAGTTTTAAGATGAGTATGAATTGAAAGTAGAGTATTTTTTTTATATTAATAAATTTCATTACGTGACAACCAATCTGAATGACTTCTATCCGAGTTAACAGTAATGTCTTTTGTATTAATAATACAGATTCTATTCATATCTGAAAGACATAGTCTCGTGAGAGATGTTTTGTTTGTGTATTATATATATATTACTTGTGTTGATGAATGCATTTTATCATGACAGAGTTAAAAGAAACAAATTGTTGTTTATGAAATAGTTCAATAAAGTTGTTATTAAGCGTATTACAATTCATTTAAATTTTCAGTATAAATGTATAGTATAATTATTGAATGGAGCCGTTAACTGTTATTATGATATGAATTTTTCGTAATAATTACTATTAAAAATAATGAATTAACAATAAGATTTAGGCTAGAAAGTCTCACATGAAAGACGAGAATTAATATTGGAATGATAAACCATAGTTTATGGCGTAAACAAATTGATTTACCTTCACCGGGCACAACTTTGAAGGGCTCGTCAGACTCTAGCGGCTCGCTGATTCCGATTTCGTTACGCGCGTATATTCGCACCATGTATGTGTGATCCTCGCTAAGGTCTCTGATGTTGAACTTGAGTGTGTTGGCATCGACCTTGCCTACTTCCATCCACATAGTCTTGGTCACGTCCCGTATGGCAATATTGTAGCCCAGTAATGGTGCTCCACCGTCCCATTCGGGTGTTCCCCATGATGTCATCACAATGTTGTAGCCCACTGTCCTAATCTCCAAGGGCGCAGTAGGCGGCGATGGAACAGCTGTAATAAATTGATTCATTTCACTATCATAAGTATGCTCCTGAAACTAGCTCGCTTCCATGAATTTAAGACTTATACAAAACCTACTTATTCACCAAATGCGGCAAGCGTTTCATTTAGAAAATAAAATGTATTTTGCAGTATTTAATAAGGTCTTACACCTCTAGTTCAAGGTTTAATCTCGAACAATTGGACATATATTTGTTCATGTTGGAGACTAGTAACAGAACGGCAGATCATTCTTGTCACTTTTAAAATAGATTTTTTTTAAACTATTTTAAGAATGTAAGCGAAGGTGAGTGTTTATGCATAAAGATAAAATAATTATAACCAATCCAAAAGATGTACTTACTGGCATGCTTTTCCAAAAGGACATTTTGCGAAAACGCGGGCAGGCTGACCCCGATGGCGTTCTCCGCCGATACTTTGAATACCAGTTCCTCTTTTTCTTTGATATTCTCCACGCGGTAGTCTCGAGCGCCTCCGCCTACGGTCACGATCTTCCTCCAAGACTTTCCTTTCAATGTCTTATATTCGATAATGTAATCTGCAAATAATTATTGCTTATGTCATAAAAAAATTGTAAATAGTGTTAAAACAAGGGCGATTACTTTGAAATAACGTACTTTGTATGAAGGCGCATACTGTGTGTGTCGTGATTATTGTGTGTATATTATGTATTTCGTAAGAATATGAGTATACTTACTTGTAACTGGACTGCCACCATCGCTCTCTGGAGCCGACCACTGTAGACTAACGGTACGAGTAGTTATCTCTTTAACAATAAAGTTCAGCGGCTCTGAAGGTGGCGCTGCAAACAATGTGATAACTTAGAATGTTACATATTTCACCTTGCGTGCAGACAGGGGAGGTTCCATTGTACATATCAATAGCATAGTACACAAACATTCAAGTAATGCTATGCAGGTGGAGATTAAAAAAATATATATATTTGATTCCATACATATTTTGTGTAATAACACTGGTTTGATTCTCTTTTCTCCATTTTAATATCTCTAAAATATTTGACAACCGAATGACTTGAAAATGAGAAATCATAATGAACACTCATATAGGAATAGCAAATTCCAAATTCAAATGTAATACGAGTATATTATTAGAACGGACGTAGTATTATTATTATTAGTACGGTCAGACTAAGTAAACTATTGTTATACAATAATAATTTATACACGTAGAGATGTGTTAGAAAATGAGTTCTGTATTAATGTACTGTCAAGTATACTCGTATAATGTCATAACTTGATATAGTGTCTTGTGTGTTATTAAAATAGTTTTACATAATATACTCGTAATTTGATCCACACAAGAAAAATGCGTTGATTTTAACAGAATTAGGCAGTGTCATAGGTAATATACGGCATATTGAATACTAAGTATAACTAATAATTTGTTGATAAATTTATGAGGAAATCGAGAGAACTAATATAATTCCCGAGCAGAAATAAGGATTTTGAATGTAATGCCTCGAGTTTAGGCTACTACTAGACATATTCCTTTATTGAATTTAAATGTATAGTGAGAGATCATTTTATAAATGTAACACTAAGTCAAAGTTAAATTATAATCTTTTTGGATTACTTGTAGTGTTTTTGGACTGTTATTAATTTTAGTATTTTATTTCAAGCAGAACTTTAGACTTATAATACTCACTCAGAGTCTTCCCAATTACGACTTTCTCATCGGACATGTAAGGTAAGCTTGTTCCAATTTCATTTCTGGCACATATTCTGAATTGGTACGCAATACTTGCAGTCAGTTTGTCGATTCTAGCCTTCGTTTCCGCTACGGTGGCCACGTGTTTCCACTTTTTGCTCTCTTGTTTGACCTCGACGCTGTAGTCAATTATAGGTGATCCACCGTTCTTCTCAGATGGATACCAGGTAATTGTGATAGAGTTTGAATCGATCCCAAAGAGACCTAACGGCCCTAATGGCGGTGATGGTACATCTGAAAAAGGTAAACGTGTATTTTTTTTTTGTTTATTTGGTCACAACTTGAAACATACACAAGATTATTACTAATTATGACTATAAAACAAATAAAGACATGCACGGTGTTGTTTCTAATATTACTGAATACGGCATGCACGAAGTTTTCACAATAAGACTATTACATAAACTAACAGTATAAACGCTATATGTCTAATTCAACGAGGGCTCTAAAAACGGCAAATTTTACTGAGGCTAGAGAACATGAGAAAATATCTACATTTGATGGAATCTCATTGTAGTACGAGAAGGATCTGTATAATGGGGAGTGATGACCAATATTTGTCCTTCAAAGATGGAAATTTCTACGGTTCGATATCCGGCTACTCGGACGAGGAATCTCCAGTTTAATGCGAGATAAGATTCCCATACAATCAATATGTCCATGGATAAGTTTAAATAAAAATATAATATCGAAAGTTTGACGTCTAATACTCAAAGATCTCATTTTATAAAAATCAACCTACTATTATAATTTTTTTTTAATTCTGTCTATTCTGCTTACATGTACACTGTAAGTTGGACACACAACTATTGTACTCACTATGCAATTGACACTTTTCACTATGCAATTGTATACTGATATTATAACGCTTGGATCTCTAAAAGATTTAATTTGCCTAGATATAAAACCCGTTAGCTGAGAAGACCTCTTAACTATGCTGTCTATATGATCTCTGAAGCTTAGAGCTATATCGAGTATCACACCTAAGTCTCTCACTTTATCTATTTTCTTTAGGGTGATATTTCTGATAAAGTATGAAGCATGGAGCAGGTTTCTTTTTCTTGTGAATTTTATATGATAACACTTATTAATATTTAATATCATTTTATAATGAGTATCTATCGATTTTCGGAAGTTCCGATTGTAAAAAGTCAATATCTGATTTACTATGAACCCGTGCATATATTTTCAATTCATCCACATACATTTTAAAGTTACAATTAAAACTAAAGACCAAGTCATTTATAAAAATAATTAAGAATAATGGACCTAACTGAGATCCCTGAGGAACACCAGATGGTATGGCTTTGCTTAGAGATGAATAGAGGTATCCCCTGTATCTGCAAGGGAACGGAGGCTGGGGGTTCCCGGATGTCGCTTGGCGTTCCGGGGGGCTCCCTACATGCCTGAGGAAGGCCATCCCTGAGGTTTTTAGTGGGCAGGCCTCCCCTTCTGGGGAGGAGAGCCCCACATAACCGCCGGCTCGCCGCAGCCGGGGTATGCTATTTAATGCATTTTCCTCAGGGGAACAAAAAAAAAGCCATAAGTCTTCACAAGCTGAGTACGGTTTCGAAGATATGACTCACACCACCGGTACAAAGATCCGTGTATACCCATCGCCAGGATCTTGTTTAATAACAGATCGTGATGAATTAAATCAAATGTCTTGCTGAAATCTGTGTATATAGCATGAAACTCGTGACCGTCGTCGATAGCATCAGATACACCACTAACCATGCCTATTAAGTTTGTAGGAGTAGATTTATTAGGTAAGAAACCATGTTGCTGAATGTAAAATACAATATAAAATGTATTAGGAACTCAATCGTTCAAAAGTTATAAAAAAAAAATAGTCTGTGCCATTAAATAACAGCGATTACTTTATTTTAAATTGTTATAATAAATCTATAGAGAACTCAATTCTGTACATGAAATAAATTTCCAAAACAACTATTACGGGGTGATTAGGGCTCGATACTGATGCCAAAAATGCAATCAGTAGATTTTTGTCTGTTTGTCTGTATAACATATACATAAACCACTCGACAGATTTTAACGAAACTTAGTACAATTATTTTTCATACTCCTAAGCCGGTTATAGTATACTTTACATGACGCTACAATCAAAAGGAGCAGAGCAGTGAAGGGAATTGTTGAGAAAACGGGAGAAGTTACTCCATATTTACTCCAAGCTTCCGTCGTGTGTGCAACCTTAATGGTTAAAGCTACACAGAAATCATGTATGACGGAAATATTCTCCTTAAAATTGTATAAAAATATCCCACGACAGCATATGTCTATTTTTTATGGTTGACTCACAATAACACGTGTAACTCCCAATAGCTTAGCAATTCGAAGCTTTCTGATTATATTTATATATATTATACTTTACGTTTATAACACTATATCATATAACAATAAATGCTGCCTAAAATTACAATTCCACGCGGATGAAGTCGTGGGCAAAATTATTAGTTAATAAATGATTAAAACAATAAAATAGATATTATAGCCCAAATATTATACGAAGGTGTGAGTGTCTAACGAATGTAAAGCTACAGTCTAAAGCTAGAAAAGAATCTCTTTTAAATAATAATAACTTTTATTGTAAAATTCTTTGTGGTGTTTAAGAATGTATATATATTTAACTCACCGAGAGCTGTTTTTATTATTATGGGATCACTTTCTAGCGCGTCTGAGAAACCTATTGGATTTTGAGCCATTATACGGAACATATATTCGCAGTTTTCGTTTAACCTCTGTATGCAGTAAGTCTCAACATCTCTGTCTACATCGGCTACTTTGATCCATATGTTGCTGTCTGGTTCATGTTTCTCAATAGCATATTTGGTTAGTTCCAATCCACCGTCGTCAATAGGCGGTTTCCATTCAATAGTTACAGATTCCCGACTTATTTCTCTCATTATAACAGGGCCTTCAGGCCTGCTTGGTTTATCTGAAAAAAGAACCAGATTATTAGAATGTCAGTTTATATGATATTGTCAGTTAAACTGACTAGTCCACATGATTGTAGTATTACAAGGTAAACTTCTAAAGGACATGCATAAATTGTTTCTGTTTATTTGAATT
Organism: Scirpophaga incertulas; assembly: GCA_036419045.1. Lineage (NCBI taxonomy): Eukaryota > Metazoa > Arthropoda > Insecta > Lepidoptera > Crambidae > Scirpophaga > Scirpophaga incertulas. Next base: position 13,308,079 of record CM071626.1, on the reverse strand, counting down.
TAGTTAATCCATATTATTTTATTTTATAAGGAATTTATGTATACGGTTACAATTCATATGTTATTTAAAATGGATATTATGATTTCTTCAAGATCACGGATGCTTCTGTTAATCTGTTAAACACAATCGACCCCTGTAATCTTAACTAGGTAGTGATAAAATTTATTAGATCGGAACTTCAAGAGGTTTGAAAAAAATCATCCGCAATATCAAAATGTTACCCAAATATTCTTCTTCAGGTGACTTTGATTTGCTACGTCGTTGACTGTCATCTAGAATTTGTATTTAATACCTTAATTTCACACTTAGGAAATACAATAAGATTTAAAAAATCTGAACACTTTACGAACAGGTAAGCCGAAGCATACATTGTAAACAAGTAGCGTATTCTTCAATTAAATATTCTTAAACTATAAAAAAAGCCATCATTGTCTTGCTGTAAAATTATAGTATTTCTATAAATACATATAAATAAGTTTGCCCATTCTCTTAAATTACTCTTGAAAATATCTGTATTTGATCGTAATGTAAAATCAAATTTAACCAATGGAGAGTAATATGTGACCTGTAACTGTCTTAGAAGAGTTCAGCAAAATGTGATGTCTCGATTATGTTCACCTTATCGTATATTACTATACGAGTATTGAAACTGTAGAACGAAATGAAAACAGACATCCTAACAACGGTCTAGAATTTTAATAATATAACTATGTCATAGGCATGTTTCCTTCCGCAACTCAAAGAGATGTTCGTTATTTTGTGGTGCGGCAAAAGCCTTGAACTAGACGCATAACCATACATAAAGTGTCGTATACATAAACTGAACTGATCTGAACAGAATCAACCCTAATTAAACAAAAAAACCTATTTGCTGGATTACTCTGCATCAAGAATAGCAAAATTATAGAGAATATTGAAACATTTGGAAAAGCAGAGAAAAATATACAAAGAAATATATTTATTTATCATAATATCAGTTTGGAAATCATTTCCTGTAATTGCTACTTCACGTTATTATACACCAACAAAGTTACAAAACAAAAATTTATTAGTCCATTGCATTTCGGTTCAGTTTTTTTAAAGTTATAATTGATGTAATTAACATAACTTTGTTTATGCATATAGAAATAAATTATAAATAACCATTAGTGCCGCTAACTGATATCCGACTATATACTGACTGAATTTGTCGGTTTAGCTAGTTACAAATTATACAGATCAGTGTAAGAGCGGTGGCACCGTAACACAGTAACTTAACCTCAACTGGAATACATATATTTTTGTAGTCCTGTACAGCGTCAGAAAGTACGCGATGTACAGCATAATGGGGAACATGCAAATATAATATTTCTGAAAATTTTGTTATTAAAATGCTAAAAAAATATAAAAGGTTTATATAAAATGTTTTTGAACAATAATTACGAATCAAAAGTAACGTGAAACGGAACAGATTTAAAACACCAATCAGCGTTCAGTGACGTCACTCCTATTATGACAAGTTATTTGAGGTTATAAGTTGTAGTAAAAGTGAACAATTAAACCTAAAAATGGTTGCGTTTTTTGAATAAAAATGGAAGTTGGGTTGCCAAAGCAGATTCTAGGACTCTGCCAAAAGTTAATTTTGACATGGTAGTGACATTTTTTGTCGAAAGTGTAGAAATGAAAGGGACTAAACAAAAAGACATTGAAAAGTTTGGGTAAATGTTAGGTAGGTAACTGTTTCTTTTGTGTACAAGCAGATTAACTAAGTAATTAAGCCAAATATTGGATGTAACTAATATATATAAATATTTAATACACTTACACCAATTAGCCTAACCCAAACTAAGCTCTGTAAGGCTAGTGCTATGGTATCTAGGCTAACGGATAAACATACGTGTATTATACATATGTAAATATTTTTGTAGAAATATATATCAATAACCATGACTAAGGTACAAATGCTCGCATTCATCACACAAACTGTTAGTTAATGGTTTTTCGTTTTGACTTTGTCACTTGATTTGATGTTTACAGTTTATAATTATATGAATGGGTCATACACAAAACACTCGAAAAAAAAAACGCACAAAATAAAAGTCACGCAATCGATTCAAAATGTTATAATTTTTATATTATCGCACGCCCGTGACTTTGCCTACGTCAACTTACCTCGCGGGAAAATTATATATAAAGCAAAACAAAGCTAGTTTTGAATAAAGTTGATAGTTATTTGTCGGTAATACTCTAAATCATCAAAATTAATTCAGTAGCATTCAAGTGAAAAGGTTATAAACAATAAACTATGTACATTTATACTTGAAATTAATAAGTAAGACATATAATAAAGCTTATTTAAATACCAACTTATCAAAAGAATAACACAAAAGGTCTAAATTTCACTTCTGTAGAATTTATCTTTTCTGTAGACATGATATCTGCAGAAGAGATTTCTACAGGAGAGACAAACGAAACAAAAAAAAAAAATAATGCAATCAAAATTTTAACGTTAGAATCTTAACAATGGCACAGTTATAAACTAGTTCTTAAATCACATAATGCCAAAGTAGTTTAACATAAGAAATAGTCATAATTACTTTGCAATAAATCACTAAGAAAAGATGCACTGATGTTTGACAAAAACTTGTGTATTTAATTATGATAATATTTTATCAAAACGTATAGGACTTTCTTCTCAGCATTCAACCGGCGACTGATGCGTGACTCAGTGTTACCAACACAAAAAATAAAAGTTGAATATGCGATCTGTTACGAAAAAATAATCGTTTATTTTTTTAGTCTACAGGAAAGATGTCAAAATTAGAACAACATTTTTATTTATTTTAAATGAATAATTAACACACTTATTTCTGAAAATCTTCATTAAGTGTGTACCTACATACATACATGTCATTATAATAAAAATACCTGTTATTTTAAGACCACAAAAGTATTTTTTATTGCCCTCCAAAGATCTGTACTCAGTATCTGAACAGTCTACAGGAGGAGAATTTTATAATGATAAAGTTAAATTTAAATAACTAATTGAATATTTTTATTTTTCCTTTTTATATAATTAAATGGACATAAATGTGATTTTCATAAATTAGAAAACTAAGCAAGTTAAGTAAATACTAAGTTAGCGTTAAAGTAAGTGAACACTTTTTTTTTAATTTTTGTGTATGACCCGAATATGTTTAACTGAAATAGTTACGTTTTTACAATAAAAAGAACATGCGTACAAACTGGGTATTTCATTAATAGGTTATGGGCCGCATCACCCAAAGTAAAAGTGCGAGAGAGATCAAAATGGTAATAAATACATTATTAGAATATTCGTCCTTAATATGACTACCCATTCGACGACAAATTATCCTCAGCTACAAGCTGATAATCATAATAATTGGTTATTTAGAGTACAATGTATCCTAGAGGAAAAAGGACTTCGTGAAATTTTAAACGATACGGAAACTGAAAAGTCTGTATTATTAAGTAAAGATGCAAAAGCAAAAAATATTGTAGTTCATTGTTTACCGGATAAATATTTAAACATTATTAAAGACTGTGCTACGGCACGTCAAATGCTAGATAGAATTAATGAGACATTTAACAGAAAAAGCGTTATAACTAAAATACACTATCGAAGAAGGTTACTTAATATTAAACATAGCAAAACCGATAAATTAGAAGAATATTTTTCGAGGTTTGATGATATAGTTAGAGAACTAGAGTGCGCTGATGAGAAGATAAGCGAAATAGACAAAATATGCTATTTATCGATCGGATTGAGTGATAAATATGATAATGTAATAACGGCGATCGAAATCATGAACATATTAAACTAGAATTCGTGAAGTCGAGACTATTAGACGAGGAGTTGAAAATGACTATGGCAAATTCATATGATAATTTCACATCAAATGATACAGCTTTTATTACATGCTATCGGTGTAATAAGTACGGTCATATAGCATCTCAGTGCAGAGGCAGAGGTCGTGGCAAATATCGTGGACGCTGGACGAATCAGCGCGGTAGAGGACAGCAAGAACACGAAAGGAATCAGAATTCATCAGCAGCTAATATCGCTTTCAGCTTCATAACATCTACAGAATATTGTAACACATCTTATAAAGTCGGTGAGATACAATGGGTTATAGATTCAGTTGCACAGATCATTTAATTCAATAGAATTGTAAACATTATATGTTTAACATCCAAGATTAAGAAAAAGAGGTAAAAATTCATATTGCTAATGGAGATTTTCTTGTAGCTAAAAAGGTAGGTGAAATTAAATTGCTAGTAAATGGTCACATTTTAGCTTTAAAAGCATTACTTGTAGAAAACTTGAAATTCAATTTATTATCAGTCAACAAAATTTTAGAAAATAGTTATACAATTAATTTTAATAAAGATAAAGTTTATGTAAATGATAAGAGGTCACGTAAATTTTTAGTCGGTCACAAACAGGGTAAATTATTTACTATCATTACAGAACTTGCACTTACCGCAAATAGAAACTCTGACTATCTATGGTGCGCTTAGGGCATCTGAATCGTCGTGGGCTGATAATACTTAAATTTCCGATAAATAATGACGTGTGTAGTCCATGCATGCAAGGTAAAGCTACCAGATTGCCTTTTGTTTCAGTAGCAAAACCCAGATCACAAGCAATAGGTGAATTACTTCATACTGATGTAGCCGGACCAGAAAATATTCCAGGAATATTTGGACATCTTTATTACCAAGTAGTAATCGATGAATATTCTCATTTTTTAAATGTATTTTTACTCAAATATAAAGGTGAGGCCACAAACAATTTGATAGAATATATAAATAAAATCGAAACGCAATATGGAGCCACAGTGAAGAAAATAAGGTGTCCCAACGGCAAGGAATTCGGAAACAACTTATTGGAATATTTTTGCAAGAATAAAGGTATTGATATTCATTATTTTTTTATATATTACTGTTATGTATGGCATTAATTATACAATGTATTGTTAAAAATGAGTAATTATCCTGTATTTCGTATTATTCCAGTATAAAGTTTGCGTGGTGTATTTTTTTAGGTTATATATTATTTTGTCACCCCCTGGCGTCACTCCTCTGGCAGTTTAAGTGCTAAGGAAATTACAAGCGAGCCAGGCTAGTGTCACAAATTAGATTTGATGTTAATAAATCGATATAAGATTTAGTTTCATTTGTTTTAGTTTGCTGTTTGTTCTACTAACGCGACGACATCATGGCGATTGGGGCGATTATTGGGGGGAAAACATAAACCTGTCAAAAAATTAAATATCTTCTGGCCCTTAAAAATATCAATAAAACACTCGATCTGCTCATCTTAATAATGAATTTCAAATCAAAAGGTAATTTTTTTCAAGTGTTACTCCCAGTTATATTATTGCTGTGATTTAAATATACTCAAGAACTTAAAAATAAAATAAAATCAGCACCAGAAATCACTGTAACTTGTTCTGTTTTTGCACGCACGGCGTTTGCGGCGTTGTCAGAAGCTTACATAGGAAACGTTCACACGTGCAGGTTATATCAAGTCAAAGAGTAATAATAACGCCGAGTCACACTATTATTATAATAATATAATAAAATACTAAGTAATTGTATATAATCTGGAATAAAAGAAATTGGATAAAATGACTTTCAAATGCAGGGAATGTAACAATAAAACTACAATCAAAGAAAGTTTACATTGTTCATTATGTGATGAAAGATTACACATTCACTGCACTGACATAACAATGAAAAGATTTTTAATGATGACCTCTAAAAACAAAAAGTCTTGGAAATGCTCTTCGTGTGTTAATATAAATAATAAGTCAGTTGCGTTAAATAAGTTGCAAGTAACTATTCCCAAATCGACCCTTTCAAGTAATAGCTCGAATATCACTACGCAGAAAAATGAAAATAATGAAATATTGACTACTTCTAAGTCAGTTGCGGTAAATAAGTTGCAAGTAACTATTCCCGAATCGACCCTTTCAAGTAATAGCTCGAATATTACTACGCAGAAAAAGGAAAATAATGAAAAATCGACTACTTCTCAATCTAGAGATATGGATTCAACAACAGATTCGGAGTCATCAGCTGGCGATACAGTGTTCAATCGTAGTTGTCCGGAAAATAACGTGCATATGTGGGAAGAAATTGAAGAACTCAAAGCAAAAGTATCCCAGTTAGAATCAAAACTCACATGTGCAGAGAACGAAATCGAGGGACTGTTGAATGAAAATTTTTCCCTTAAGGATATAATATCAAGAAAAGATTCAAAAATCAACCAGTTGACAAAAATTTTTCAATCAACTCCGAAAAGTCATAGTAAAAAAGAAAACGTATCACGGAAAAAAAGTAATCGGATCTCTGGAATAAATGATTCAAGGACAGATTACGAAACCGGGATCATGGCGTCACAACCACAGATTCAGAACATATCGCCGGGAAAAAATAATACTAAAACGCAGATTAAATTAAATGATAAATTGCGAATTCCGGAAAAACAACAGCATAGAACTATAACAAACTCACCCCACCAAGAGCTCAAACACAAGATTTGCTTGCTAAGCTGTAACAAATATAACAAAACTAGATCGATAGCAATGTCAACTTTAGGTGGTAATGTGTGTCATTACCTCATGCCAAATTGTGGAATAAGGCAACTTGTACAAGGGATGGACGTGAAACTGGCAAACTTTACAATGACAGATTACTGCATTATACTTGTAGGGGAGGCTGATTTCCATACGACTACAGACTATTATACTTTGATAAAGCATCTACGGGAAGAGCTAATTAAGATTAAACACACCAATGTTCTCATTTGTCTTCCAACATACAAATGTTCTAGATTTTCCAATATTTTTAACTGGAGAGTAGAAGTATTTAACAACGTTTTATATTCGGACATAATGACCCATGAGTATGCCTATGTAATTGACTCTAACCGCGACCTACAGTATAACAATACGATGTTTCACAACAGATTTGGTTCCATTAACAATCACAGCTTAAACATAGTATTCCAAAACATTAAAAATACAGCATATGATATCAGAAAATATTATTCACTGCTCAATGAAGTTTCTCCTATTCACCAGCAAACATCACCAAATACGTCTCGTTTAGAAAATAATCTTTTTCGTCCCCTCTCGTTATAATAAAAATAATTACGTAGGTATTTTACACCAAAATATTGCAGGGGTTCTTCATAAACAGGAGGAATTATATTGTTCAGTATCCGAACTTAATGATAAAGGTACTTATGTAGATGCTATATGTTTATGTGAGACAAACCTTAGGAAAGGGTCAGAATTCAATGTAAAACTTAAAAATTTTGAAGTTGCCACTACTTTTTCTAGAAAAAAAAGTAAGGGAGGCGGTGTGGCAATATTAGTTCGCAGAAATACAAACTATACAGTCATAAAAGAACTAGAATCAATTGCACTTCCATTCGCCTTCGAATGTTGTGGAATAAACCTTATTGACTATGGTATTGTGTTGATATGTATATATACAAATAAAACACCAACATCAACAGCTTCAACGTTTTATAATAAATTGTGCGATTTATTGCAGTCGGTAGGAAATAGAAGTAGGAAAAATTATGTCATATGTGGAGACTTTAATATTGATCTTATGAAGGACACCAAAGTTGCAACCGAGTTAAAAAGAATATTTCAAACTTTCAATTTGCATCCTACCATTCTAAGCCCTACTAGGATTACGACAACATCAAAAACTTGTATAGATCATATATTTACAAATGTTCAAGGCGTTCCGGCTCGCGTTCATGAGTTAGGTTTATCTGATCATACGGCTCAATCTATTCTCATTCCGATAAGACAGCGTCTACATTCGCCTATAACATGGTGGTATGAATATAGAAGAGACTATTGTAAAGATAACCGTAGAAAGTTTCAGGAATGTTTGTCGTCTCTTTCTTTTGCAGAAGTATTCGACAAAGAGAACGCATCTCAAGCTTTCAGTGCATTTTATAATTTATTTTCTCTTTTCTATAATCTTTGCTTTCCTGTATGCAAAATTAAAGTTTCTAATAAAAATAAAATTAAACCGTTAACTAAAGGAATTAAGAGATCTTGTACATATAAAAGAAAACTGTATATCAAAAGTAGACAATACAAAGATCATAAACATATATATAAAAGGTATTCAAAAATATTAAAAAAATGTATAAATAGTTTTTATAGGTCAGAAAACGCAAAATATATTGCTAGCACAAACAATACTTGTAAGGCTACATGGAGAGTCATTAAAAAATATACTACACCCGATTTTAGCGGTAATACTATAGAAAAAATAGCATGTGGTAACTCTGACATAACTGATCCTCAACACATATCTAATATTTTTAATGATTTTTTTATAAATATTGTCAAAGATAATTGTGATAAATCGATAGCAAATGACCTTAAAATGGATAATATCGAACAAAGTATATTCTTAAGCCCAGTAGGCATGAAGGAGTTTATTAAGGTAGTTGGATCATTAAAAAATTCTAATTCAGTTGGGTATGACGACATAAGAACGGACATAATTAAGGAAGTTATTACATATATATCCGCTCCGTTTTTGTATGTGGTTAATTTATGTTTAGGGCAAGGCAAATTTCCAGACTCACTCAAACAGTCAATTGTAAAACCATTGTACAAGAAAGGTGGAAAAAGTAAAATTGAAAACTATAGACCCGTTACTCTGATACCAATATTTTCAAAGATACTTGAAAAGGTAATTTTTATTAGGTTAAATAATTTTTTTGAGAAAAATAATATTATTACGGAGGAACAAAATGGGTTTAGAAAAGGTAGAAGTACTTCGTTAGCGGCATTTAAATTAATAAGACATATAATGAACTGTATAGATAAAAAGAAACCAATAGCAGTAGTATTCATGGATATGTCTAAAGCTTTCGATTTCGTCTGTCATGAGCGACTTCTCACAAAATTATCTAGATATGGTGTGCGAGGACCTGCACTTGAATTGATTAGATCATATCTAAGTGATAGGACGCAGTGCGTTGAGATTAAAAGATATTGCCCTAAAACAAAAACTATTTTGCCATATAGGTCTTCTTATAGAAATAATCACTTTGGTGTTCCACAGGGCAGCATACTGGGTCCTTTACTGTTTTTATTATACATCAACGATTTCCCCAAACATATATCTCAGGAGTGTATCTTATTTGCAGATGATACAACCCTTATCGTTGAATGTGGCGACGTAGCCGCATACAATGATGAGGTGAATGATGTGTTATCGCAGGCTGTGGCATGGCTTAAATCTAATAATTTAAAATTAAACTCAGAGAAAACTAAATATATTCAGTTTCGAACGGTCAAAGGAAATCCTCAACCCTTACATGTTACAGCCAGCGGTAGCATCATTGAAGAGGTTGAGCATATACAATTTCTGGGTCTAAATGTAGATTGTCATTGTAACTGGAAGTCGCATATTGATAAATTGTGTACCAAAGTAAACAATTTCGTATATGCTCTAAGGAAAGTCAGTAAGGCGGCATCTGTAAATGCGGCGCTTACAGCTTATAATGGTTACATTGACAGTATTTTGCGTTATGGAATTATTCTATGGGGGAATTCTGTAGACATTCATAATATATTCCTGTTACAGAAACGATGTATAAGGGCAATAGTGAATATTAAAATAACTGATTCCTGCCGACCCTACTTTAAAAAACATAATATTCTACCATTACCATGCTTATATATACACGAAATATGTTTATTTGTATTTAAGCATAAGACTTTCTTCGTAAAGAAACAAGACGTCTCTTATGGTACGATACGTAAACAATATATATATAAACTAGAAAGACCTCGTGTAAAACTGTCGGCAGTGTCAAGGAATGTATTTATTATGTGTATTGACATTTTTAATGAATTACCAGATAAGTTCAAAGACGAAAATTTAACATTAGGACAATTTAAAAGAATGACCAAACAATGGTTAATAAACAACTGTTTTTATAGCTTGAAAGAGTTTATGGAGGATAGAGGGTAATTAGTTATTAATTGGAAAATGTTAACTAGTATGTAATTCAGATTAGGTTAGACTGTACGCAATTTAATTGTAATCTTTTGACTTGTATACATGTGAAAATAATTTAATTTTGAATTTATTTAATATTGACTATATACATTTAATCGTTTATTAGGTATTTGAATTCGGATATAATTTGGACCCTTTAATATTGACATTCTTCTATTGACATCTTGTGTATTTTGACTGTATTAATTTTAAATATGACTGTATTAATTTGAAATTATAAAATCAATTCAATCGTATGTAATCTTAATTTGTTCACCTTAATTTTGATTGATAACTTTGTATAATTAGTTTAATTTTAAAGTTATTTGTACGCCTGAAGTAGGCAGCCTGTAAGGGAATTTTGAGTACTTAATATAAGACCTAATGTATACCTACATGCTCGCAAATAAATAAATAAATAAATAAATAAATAAAGTGGGCCAAGAAAAATCCCAATGGCGTATATTCACCCATATATATATATAATATATATATATATATATGGGTGAATATATATATATATATATATATATATATATATATATAATATATATATATATATATATATATATATATATATATATATATATATATATATATAAATAATAATAATGAAGATAAGAAAGTAGTAATAATTTTGTGATTAAAGATGTTATAATATATTTGAGAGGAGGCTTTGTTACCTTAAATTGTTTGTAATTTAACATTAAGAGGGGGTATTAGTTATGGTTTTTCGTTTTGACTTTGTCACTTGATTTGATGTTTATAGTTTATAATTATATGAATATGTTTGAATGAAATAGTTACGATTTCACAATAAAAAGAACATGCGCGCAGATTGGGTATTTCATTAATACAAACATCTGCCCCCAACGGGATTCGAACCCGGGACTTCAAAGATGGCGACACCTTGAAACCGGTGTACTATCCACACGATTATAGAGGTCGTCGTGAAACTAAGTTTCCAATAAATATATCCGCCGACGCAAGTTAAAGTGGTATTCACAGCATCGAATGATAGTCCTTGAGGAATAAATGTCATTCCTCTTCGCCGCTTGTAACCACATTTTTCTCAGTTTTAGGTCACAAGGTCCAGTCAAAAACAATTTTTTTTTTTTTTTTTTTATTCCGAACGGTGGCAGACGAGCAAATGGCCCACCTGATGGTAAGTGGTAACCATCGCTCATGGACATCTGCAGTGCCAGGGGCACAGCTGAGCCGCTGCCTACCTGGAGAGTAATACTCTTTTTAAGCCTCGTTTGAAGTTAGACATATCGTAGCGCTCAGGAAACACCGCAGCAGGGAGCTCATTCCAGAGTTTGCATGTACAATTTATTTGGAAACTTATTTTAAGTAGATGGACACATAGGCACAAAACATACGTCCACACGGCTTTTTTTCGGAGTAGCAATGGCATAGTTATGATCACCTGATGTTTATGGATAGTCCATTGTAAATTTTTACAAAATAATACCTTGAAAGTCGAGATAAATGCAAAAACAGCTAAAGCCAGTAATGACGCGCAGTACAATCAGTGAGCGTGACAATGACAGACAGGAGTGACGTCATACGAACTATAGGTCCTTTTTCGCGCGAAAATTTAAATTAACAATTTTAAACCGCATTTTTTTCAGTAATATAAGTATATTTTTTAATATACTTGTGGTCTATTCTACGTGGAGTTTTTCAAAATGAGCACAAAAATAAAAATATTGCATGTTCCTTATTTTGAAGGAATGTACAACCGGTCTAAAATAAAATTGCGCTAGTCAGTTTTCAATATGTTCAAGAACTTATTTCTAATGCTGTATTTGTATATTAAATATGTTTAACATATGGAACAAAGCAAATACTTTATTATTGCCTGGTAATTATATACTAACTTACCATATACTCGAAGTGATAAGTCAACGCTACAAGATCCAGCTTTATTGTACGCTTCGATTGTATATTTGTTGCTGTGTGATCGAAGTAAGTTCGAAATTTTAATTGTGCTATAGTCTTCTTTGACCACTATTTCAATTTCATCAGACTTTTCTATCTTGGAACCATTCCTATACCATGATATAGATGGTTTTGGAACACCTTTTATGTTTGCTATCACGGTCCATTCATCTCCTACGCGGTGTTTTTGGTTTATTTCTTTTTCCGTAATGCTAATAATAGGTTTTAATTGGACATCTAACCTACAAGCGGTTTCGACAGCGCCGTGTTCATTAGATGCGACACATTTATATTCTCCTTCAGTCGTGGTAGAGGTTGTAATCACTAACGTTGCCACACGATTTTCATACGACGCCTTTGCGGTTTTTAATTTTTTTCCATCTTTAAACCAAATAACTTTTGGCTGCGGTACGCCACCAAATATACAAGTTAACTCAACATCTTCACTGGGGGCACTTATTACATCTCGTAGCGGTTTTTCTACAGTGGGAGCTTGTAATTGTGTAACTTGTTCAACCTTTATGTATTCGCTAACATCTGAAGATTCACTTACTCCTACTTCGTTAATAGCAAATACACGGAATCTATAGGAAGACTTATTTTTTAAGTTTTCCATGTCATGTTGAGTTTTAGTAACGTTACTGATAGATGTCCACCTGGAAGAGATAGTACAAAAGTATTGCACTTACTGATAAAATTTACTTTTACATGTTACACTGACTTCATTCTATTCAAAAAAAATATTTGATTGACTTAATTTTATAATAAAACTATCTATTATGCACTTTTGCTTTTTATCGGTAGATAATCGACTGAAATACTAATAATAATAAAAATACTTACTCGTTTGTATTGATCTCTTGATATTCTACTATGTAACATTTTATTACAGACCCTCCATTGTTTACAGGCTCGTCCCAGCAAATATTAATGGATGTCTCACACGCTTCCAAAATATTAGGTTTTCCTGGCTTTGATGGTATATCTGTAAAAAGCAACATAAAGATTTGATAACAAAATGAAACAACCATTAAACATGATCCCTTCATGCAAGTTATTTTGCCAATTCCTCACCAAGGACTATTACAGACATTTCAATGTCTACATCTCCACAATTGTTTTCGAGTCTCAACTTGTAGACACCCGCATCAATAAGTTCCAATTTTTTTATTGTGAGGCTGGCATAATTAGAATCAATGGACGGTTTCATATGCTTAGTCTTTTTAATTATTTTAGAATTGACCATCCACTCATCATTAGGTTGTGGGATTGCTTCATACTCGACTTGCAGAGTAACGTCATTTCCACGTTTCACTCTGTATTCTTTGTCGTATGAAATTATTCTTGGAGGTGATTCTAAAACTGTAACAAAACAATATCAATTTATATTACGTAAATTGTTTCGAATGTTTTGATATATATACAGTGTGTTAGGGATCGGACTTCCGATACTTTACCAACGTGTTGTATGTTAAGTTTTATTGACAAAAACCTATACAAATGGGGGTCACATCCCTCACCCTTATGAATGAGAGTTATTTTAAAATTTTATTTCTCGTATTTTAAGGAGTTTATTAAATCTTGCTGTTTTACGATTTTATTTGGTCTACATACACAAAAGTGGCCTTATTTCAAAGTTAATGAGCTGTGCTAGCATTTAACAATAAATTTGTTAAGAAATTCTTTACAATAATAAACAAAATCCTTTGATTATGTACTTAACTTTTGTTAAAAAAACTACTTATTAATTGACTCGTTACCTCTGCTTTAACGATGAACCCGATTAAGTATAAAAATCTATGGCGTGCAATGCAGCCTTCGTATTTAAACTGTTATTCGTTATCACCCAGAATGCATTCCGCCTATAATTAGTATACTTACTTTTCTGGAAAGTGGATTAAATATGGCCTAAATGGATCATGTGCTACTGTGGAGCATATTTTTCAAGTAGTTTTCAAACATGCTTTCATTTAGTGAATATGCTTAGTTTTATATACCCATCAAAGTTTTATATAAAATATGTTAATGAATAAGTTCATAAAGTTTTCGCAAATAATACATACCTTCAACTTTCAATTTTGTTGAGCATTTGGCATCAAGAAGGGTGCAAGAATATTCACTTTGATCGTTCTCAGTACATTTCCTAATGATAAGTGTTCTTTTAGTAACATCTGATATGAGAGTAAATTTTTCATTATCTTCAATAATTGATTTCTTTTTTAGCCAAATTACTTCTAATGTTTCATCTGGTATCTCTACTGTTAGATAGGCATCGGTGTTTGCTGGTACTGTGATAATTTCTGGTAATCGTACCACAAAATTAACTGATGGTTCATTAACAGTAAGTTTTGCTGTGCATTTATCACTGCCAACTTCACATGTATATTCGCCAGCGTCGTCTTCATCACAGTCGTAAATTTTTAATTTTTGTTTTTTTCCGTCAATTGTTAGTTGCATATGATTTGAAAATTGGATTTCAGCCCCATTCTTCAACCAACGTACAAGAGCATCACCCTTAGTCAGCTCAATTTCAAACGTAGCCTTATTGCCTTTACTAACATTTTGGTCTAGAAGTCGAGAAATTATTTCCGGTGGTAATTCTACAACTGTGACCTCAGCTGTGCATGCATCGTCACGTAATATACATGTGTATTCACCTTCATCGTGCACAGATGTATTTCGGATTAAAAGCTTACGAACATTACCTCGCTTTTCGATATCGTATTTATTTTTCTTTGGTTTTATTGTTTCTCCATCTCGTGCCCAAATAACATCAGCAGTTTCTGAATTTATTTCTACTTCTAATATTGCTATATCTTTTTCCTTTACTTCAAAATCTTGCAATCTTCGAGTGAATTCTGGTATAGTTTCATGTACAATTAATTTTGCACTTGTTTCCTGATCTTTGACTACACACTTGATAGTTCCAATATCAGTTAATTTTGTCTTTTTAATTCTTAATTTATGAACTCTACCTTCTTGTATAATTTCTCTATGATCCATGCCACTTAGCTCTTTATTATTATGATACCATTTAGTAGAAACTGTGTGAGATGTTTGACATTCTAAAATAACAGTTTTTCCTTCTTCTATTTCATAAGATTTTTTCAAATTTTTAATAAATGTTACCCTATCGACGTCGATAGTCACTCGCGCGCCATGTGATGCTTTTCCTGCACTGTTTGCAGCAACACATTTATAGTCTCCAGAATCAATTTCAGAGTCTACATTAGTTATTAAGAGTTCTATATTTTCACCATCGAAATTTTGTGTGACTGTATCCGATGGGGTAATTATTTGATTATTTCTGTACCATGTAATTATGGGAACAGGGTTTCCTGTAACCTTTGCTAACAATTTTATCGTGCCTTTCTCTTTGACTGTAATTTCTTGAAATCTATTTATAAATAGTGGAGGTTCAGCGTTTTCTTCAGTAGGTTCTGTAAGTGAAATTAGTTTGAATTTGTTTAAATTAATTACTTATTATTAAAATTCACAGTACAACGCCTAACGTACCTTTGCTATTTTATATAAATATTAATTAATTCTAGTAAAATATTAATATAGTATAAAGTATTGAGCAAACTTTTAGTTTAGACCCAGACCAAAAATTATTTGAAATAAAATCATTACAATTTCCTTTATATATTAAAAAAGTAATAAAATTATGACAAAAATTTAATATTAATAATACTTTAATAGTAAAAATGTTAAAAATCGTAATTATTAATTTGTAACACATTAAGACAACCTTTGAAAATGAAGATATAAACATTATTTTTATTTATGATTCCTGCCAACATTAATTTATTTTGTAATTATGAGGTATAATTACAATTGCTCAGATAATCTGAAAAAAGAGTATGGACTAAATAATTAGAGTCCCAACAATTATTCAACTAGTATTGATAGTTAGCTACGATTGGATAGTCCATGAAAATAATGTCATAAGAAAACAGTTTGTTTAAAGTGTATTTTCTTAATTTGTTGGAATTTCTAAATCATGAAAATTATTACCTTCAATCGTTATTACTGCTGAAGTTTCTGCAGTACCTTCCGAGTTGACTGCTTTCAACGTGTATACACCGTCATCTTTACCCTTTCTTGGCTTGATAATTGTTATAGTGTGTGTATCATCATCAGCTTTAGTAGTTTGAGACTTCATAGATTTATTATTCTTATACCATGTCACTTTTGGTTGTGGATTGCCTACCACTTGTGCTGTTAACACTACACTCTCTCCTTCTCTAATTATCATATTCTTAAGTGGTTCAATGACTTGAGGTTTCTCATTTTGGCCTGTTTTTATTTTTAATACGATAGGTAAGCTAGCTTCACCCTCTCTATTAATAGCCAGAACCGTGTACGTACCTTCTTGCCATTTCTTCACGTTTGATATTTTAAGTACACTACAATACATATGCATGTCTGATTCAGTAGCTACTGTAACATTATTATCTGGAACTATTTCTTCTCCTTTGAAGAACCATGTAATATCCGGTTCAGGAATAGCCACTAATCTACATTCTAAAAATATTTGTGAACCTTCATCAACATATTGTGCTTTTGGTCTTTTTGAGAAAGTAGGTGGAATTCCTTCTAGGATATCTGCTAGAGAAGATTCTCTAGATAAGCTTTTTCTTGATAATATAGTCATTTCAGAGCCATGATCTGAAAGTGGAGCTTCCACAACTAGCTCTGTTGTACTTGATGCAAATCCAGCAGCATTTTTGGCTACACAAGTAAATGTGCCTGCATCTTCCGGAAATACCTCTCTAATAACAAGTGTCGCTACATTGTCATCGTCGTAATACATTTGAAAGTCTTGTGATGGTTTAATGATAGCTGTTTGTCTAAACCAAGTTATTTGTGGCCGTGGATAACCTTCAACTTGACATTCAAATTGAACAGTAGAGCCATCTGGTGTATGCTTTGGCCTTAGTTTCTCAACGAATATTGGAGCTACAGCTTGTTCTTCTGACGCTGGTTCTGGCAATAGAAATAAAACAGTTCGATAAATAATTCGACAGTTTATGGTACATTATCTGATTCTTAGATTTATAAAATAATTACTAAAACAGTTATTAACTAGTTATAGCTGATTATTGATAATAATATTAAGAAAATATTATTATTATATTAGAAGATATACATATATATAAAATAACTGTTATTTAATTATAGTATACTTAATTAGATATAATTATATAACTAGACACTTACTTTCAAAAACGGGTAACTTGTCTATTTTTTCATTGAGTTTTTTCTGTAAATAAAGAGTATAATTGGCTTCGTCCATTAGATATTGTGCAGGAACCCAGCCTTTCTCTTCTGTAAGATGTTTCCGGACAAACCACCAATCTTGATTCGTTGTTTCTGTTGGTTAAAAATATAAATTAAAGTTATTTATAAGTTTGAGTTATATTTAAACAATCAATACCGTTATTAAAGATATTAATAACAACACAAATATTGTACATTGCGCAATGATTGGTAATTGGAATAAATAAACTAAGTTATTTACCTAGTATATATAGTCTTTCTCCTTCGACAAGGTTGATAGCTTCATCAGTTTCTGCCACATATGAGTAAACGGCAAATACAGTGTCACCACTCCGGACATCTATTGGAGTATCTAAAACATTTATATAGTTGTTGTAATGGAATGTCGATATAGTATAATATCACTTTTTCAAATGTTTGTTTGCATATTTAACTTATCAACTATGGATTATTTTCATAGTGATTATTATATGAATTACAGATGGTTTTCTTTTACATATCATGGCCAAATCATGGTTCTTATTCATAACGCGCTAATCTTTATTAAATGATTTCGGTTATTTGTAGGTTACATTTTGATTTGTAGGGTACTTTCTGTACTTAAAAACAATGGCCGTGAGTTATCCTTAACTCTGTTGCGAAAGTCTCACTTCTTCATTTGAATCGTTTACTTCCGGTATGCGGTATGTAAAGACGCAGTATGTTACCACCGCCATACTTCATTGCGGATTTTTTCAAGTTAGTGAATAGATTTATTTTGAATAGAATCCAATTCACTTTGGATTTTCTTCTCGCTAGCCTCCTCACAAGAGCGAACACCACATGTCTATTCTCGAGACAGACATAACTGTCAGAGAACTCACGTATCGCGTACGTATCTGAGTCTACCCATGTATCGTAATATCTAGTCCTTCTAAATCCTTTAACTCCCATTCTTAATTTAAATACAAATTTAATAGGTTATACCAACGTTTGGGTACACACTATTTATAAATATGCTCACATATATATGTAACTAGAATTACACATAACTACATAATTATGTTTACTTATAATTTGAGAAAGCGTGTTGTGTTGTCAGTGATGACATGTGGCTGCGAACCTAATCACTTACACACGCTTTATAAAGAAACGCAGTCATCCAAAATCGCAATGAAAATATCGAACTCCTCTGAAACCCCTTTCTCTATGTGATTGAGTTATAAATGATAATATCCGCAGAAAAGCCAGGGTCATTAACGTAACTAGCATTGAGAAAAGGTTTTTGAGTGGCCGGGAATACACTAGAAACCGCAACATCGGCATTTCATATGATGGGCGTTTTGGTGAAAATCTCAGGAAGGCGCTGTACGCTTCTAGCGCAAGATATATCGATGTGCTGATCCTTGGGGAGACCTATGTCCAGTAGACGATGTCTTTCGGTCGAAATAATAATAGATAATAATATTATAATTAAAATTAACATAGCAATAATTTTTAACCGTAGATTCATCTCAGACCCAAAAAATATTCACAAATTTTTGATAAATATATTTTTGACAAATGGATGTTCGTCTTTTTCATAGTAAGCGACTTGAAAATCATACTTAGAAAATATCACGATATTTCCTTACGGTGTGAATATAATAAACATATAATCAAATGAACTTTTTGTAGTTGTCATTAATGGAACTGGCCAGGCTTGGAATTTTTCCAGAATTCTAAAATGTGGTATAATACTCCACCGCTAAGCTTTTTGTGTTAAAATAAAACCAGTTCATCAATTTACTCTCTGACAATACGACTTTTCAAAAACTACATGAACATATAAATGCGGACAGAGATATGAATGTGACTCAACATGATGGTTCTGTCATTAGAACTGTAAAGTGTATTTGTACGTAATGTTTTTTTTTATTTAAAAACTGCATGATGGAAGCTATATGCGCATTATGTACTCGTATGTAAAGCGCCTACAGCTTTTATAACTCTTATGAATAGCCCGATCTACAACGTCAGTTATTATAGAGATCGCAGCTATAATTAACGTTAGTAATAATAAGCAAATAACTTAGGTTGCAAAAGTAGTTCCGATTAACACTTAATATTAAGTAGGTTGTATGGTCGCTATATGCTTCTAAGCTGCGTTGAATAATTTGGAAATAGGCTATTTCTTTATCAGACATATATTCTTTAAAAAATTAATAATTACCTGGAAATTCTTGTTCTCTTGAAATACTGACAGTTACATCTGCTTCTGAAAATATTATAAGTGATTTTTTCTCATAAGACATGGTAAATAAATCAAAACTGTAATATTAATCCTTACTCGTGCTTTGAATATTAATGCTGCTCGAATAGTTTTCATTGTTTGATATATTTCGATCAATAAAAGCTTAAACAATATTGTGTCTAAAATAGATTACTAAATTTATAAATTTTCTTTATAAAATACTTACCCTCTATTTGTGACGGTTTTTTAGGTTTTCGTTTCGCTAAAATCGTAAGTTGCTCTTCTTCAAATGTATCGGTTTTTATTCTTGTTGGTTTGAGATCAATACTTAACTCTTCTACTTCACTAATTTCATAAGTTGGTTTTTTTGTTTTACGCATAATTGTCATTTCAACATTTTCGTCCGACTCAGCTTCGCTTAAAATTATCTCTTCAGCTTTACTATCATCCTCAATCTCTTTTGTGAGTTGTATAGATGTTTCATCTGCAGCTTCAGATATTGTTGTCTTTTTCTTTGGTTTTAATTTGATTTTACTTGATAGGGAAAGTTCTTCTTGTGTAAATTGTTCTATTTTTGGTTTTACATCATATGTGACCTCCTCCTGATCATCAATAATATATTCTGGTTTTCTGTTGAGCTTTAGTTTGACGTCTTCCGTTATTTCTGAAATATCAACTGGTTCTTTTGGTCTAGCAATTGTTAATATTGAATCGAACTCTTCAGATTCACTTGGTTTTTGCTGCAATTTTTTAAGAGACATCATTATATTAGTAGTGTTATCTTGTTTTTCATCGTCACTTTCAGTTATTTCTACTATTTCAGGACCACCACTATCTTCTTCCGTGTAAAATTGAATTGACGTTTCATTAGCTTCTTCATTAAACGTGGGCTGTCGTTGTGGTTTTAATTTGACCTTGCTAGACATGGATATTTCTTCTTCTGCGTAAGAATCTAAATGAATGTTAAATTCTTGTTCAACATCTTCTTTTGTTTTCGTGGATTTCGGTCTAAACGTTACAGTTTCTGGCTCGGTTATTTCAGGTAGTGTGATAGAAGATTTCCGAACAGGTTTTAATTTCTTTTTGACTGTAAATTCGTCAACTAATTCCTCTGTTATTTTAGAACTTGGTCGTTTCGGTTGAATAGTAACTTGTTCCGGTTTATCATCATCATCATCAGTTCGTGAAGGTATTTCGGTAGAGATAATGTTATCTTTTGTCGCTTCAAGAATATCTGATCTATCAAACATGGCCTTTTCTAGTTCTGTTTTTTCTATATCAGGTAACTGTGGTTCCTTATAAATTATTTTCTTTATTTTTGCAGCTTCTTTTACATTTCTTGACATAATTCCGTTTTGCCGTATGCTGCCTATAAAACTTATGATTGGATTTATACATTGTGGAGGCCAATCTCTTATATAGTTAATACGACTTTTCAATTGGAATTTCGGCAGCATTGTACTAGGAGCCTCCTTTTTAGGCTTAACTTTAGTTTTCTTTAATTTTAGTGTTGTGAATTGAGGGCTTTCTACAGTTTCTGCGTGTTGTATTTTACTTATTTCTAGTGTTTTTCTTTCTATTTTTATGGGAATCAATTTTTGGTTCTTTTTATGAGTTGTTTCAATGTTTGCTTCTTTTGATGCTGGTGGTTTTTCACTTGGTGTCGTATCTTTTGGTACTACAGCGGCTGAGACTTCTTTAACAGGTTTTTCTAAAATCTTATCTTTTAGTGATTTCTTTTCAATAATAGGTTCGATGATGTTTTCTTCTTTGATTTCTACACTTAGTGGTAAGTCGGTTTCTTTATCTTCATCTTTTGGGGATTGTATGCTCGTAGGTGGAACTACTTTCTTTTTAACTTTCTTAACTTTTATATTCTTTTTGTTTTCTTCTTGGTCTTTTCCTTCTTTCACGTCTGCAGAAACATCTACAACTTCACTTGTCTGTACTTGTTCCGGCATAGTTTCCTCACTACTTAATATGGTGGGTTTATTTGTAGTGTTGTCCAATTCTGGCTCTTCAATATTTGCTCCTCTTATAATATCGGTAACATCTTCGGGATACTGTGTATTTTCTTTTTGTTTAACTTCTTCAGTATCTGGTTTTTTAACAACTTTTTTATCTTTAGGAGGCTTAATATTATCTTTTAGTGCTGGCTTTTTCTGGTTTTCCACTACCTGAGATGGTTTTTCTTCTTTTGGCAGTGTTGGCTCTTCAATGTTGGTTTCGATAAATTGAGATATTTCTTCTTTTGAATTTATTATATCGGAAGATTGAGATTTAATTGGATGTTCAGATATTTCATCCGGTTTTTCTGGTTTTTTAGTTTGTTTTAGTATTTCTGACTTCTCTATTTTTTCGGGGGTTTCTTTGTCTGGCTTTATAAGTTTATCGTGCATTTTTGTTTCTTCTTTGTCTGGTAGTTCACCCTTATCTTGCGTTGTTGGTTTATCTAACTCCTTTTTGAATCCGAATTTTTCTTTTGTATCAAAATCGATATCCTTTTCAGGACTCTTTACTTCTACATCTGGGCTGAGATCTATTTTATCTAACTTTTCCAATTCTGTTTCATAATCTGGTATTTTGGGAATTTTTAGTGGTTTCTTTTTCAGTTTCGCTGCTTCTTTAATGGTTCGTGATAGTTCACCGTTTTGTTTTACACTACCTAAATACGTTATTATCGGTTTAATTTCAGATGGTGGCCAATCTGAATTATATTTTATTCGGCTCTTTAATTGGAATTTAGGTAGTGTAACTATTGATGGTTCAAGCTTAGGTTTCTGAGCAGGTTTCTTCAACTTAAGTTTTGCAAATTGTGGCGCTTCTACAGTTTCAGCGTGTTGTGCTTTACTCAGGGTCATAGTATTTTCTTTAATTTCTTGAGGTAGCAATTCAAGTTTATTCTTTTTGAGTGGCATTGCTTCTTTTTCATCTGTCTTTGCTTTTGTCGTATCCTCTTTCCGCACTTGTTTTTTCGGTATTTTCATTTTGTTTTCTTGCAGTAAAACATCTGTATCTGTAACATAAATCATTTTATTTTAATATTTATTTCTCAGTAAATAATTATGCTTTTAATTTTATAAAATTAATTGCTATATAGAAATAACAACATGTAAAATTCAGAATTGACAATTTTTTTGCTTAAATTAAATACTTAAAATTATAACGGTATGTAAGTTACATGTTATTGTTGTCTTAAAATTTGTTCAAATGTTTAAGTAATTTCATTCAGAAGTTACATTTTTATGTTACATGCTAATTGAAAATGATATACCTATATGTGTGTATATATTTACAACCTCTGTTTATTACTGTTTATTAATGTGCTTACATGTAGGCGTAATTGACAACTATACATAGATATATATGTCTCTTAATTTTATTTTATAATAACTTTAGCGTTATATACAATATTACAGAACAAGAACCTGAAATATTGAATAATATAATATAAATTTAATGTGTAACGTATATGAAGCCGTATAATATATTAACGATAGCGGTAAGCTTCGACATTTTGAGCCTAAATAAGAGTCATGTTACCCTAAGAGAAAGGGTGGGGGTAATTAGACAGTCGAAGCTCTTAGTAACTAGCTCTTAGTATATTCGCTGTATATAATGTGTAATAAAAAATAAACACTCAATAGCTATAATATAGCTTATTTAAATAAATAATGTGTAAATGTCTATTATACAAAAACTATCCATTACAATAATAATCAATATGTGTAGTAAAATGTCCCCGATTCAGTACAAACGATGCCTCGAAATTCTTTTAGGTTTGCTTACATGCCTCCGAAAACCGCCCACAAAAGTCAGTAGATAGAGAACCGTCTGTGGTACTCCCTTGGTAACGCGGTATTTATTCGTTGACGTTTTTTACCGCTCAAACAGAAGTTAGCAATGTCAAAGGTGTAGTGAATCGGTTAGATAATAACTTTGCCGGCCGGACAACTATCTCCACAAAACCTTTAACTAGTTACACAAAATCATCAGTAATGTGTATTCACTTGTTTTGATTCTGGTGGTTTTTCATATGGTATTACGGAATTGTTATCGTTTGAAACTCTTCAACTAGGATCTCTTTCGGTTCGGTCGTTTTTTGTTATTATGAAATATTTGGTATTTCAGCTTAGCTTGCGATAGTTTAATGAAGCCTTCGGTTATGAATTATATACTAAAAGGTGAAAGGTGAATAAATAGTGAATACTTTTATCATTTTTTTGTGATTGTACTATTGTAGTAGTTTAACTTTTGATAAACATCCACAAATAATTATATAATTATTTTCACTTTTGAAAATTATCACAAGTATGTTAGTGTGAACTACTTTGAGTAGGTCAATATATCAAAGTCCTAATTTTGAAAATCTTTGTAGAGAAGCTAGTCAGCAAAAATAGCCAAATCTTATACGAAAGTACATACATCCCGCAGATAAATATACAATGAATAGTGTAATATTTTCCGTAATTGAGCTGTGTACTGGTGTAGATATACTTCGTGTATGAAATGTGCAATGTTAGTATGAATCAAAGGGCGCAATATATTTATATTTTTGGTTACTTATTAAGTGTTTATCTTTTGGTAATTTTGCCTTTACTTTGTTTCTTTTTTTTCTTTCTTTTGTCCTTCTTTTCCGGCATATGTTTATACGTTTTTAATTAAGAAACCATTTGTTCTTTCGATAGATTCGTCACTCCTTTTTTTAATATCTTTTCATCCAATACTAACAATTTAATAGACGATTCTTTAGACGTTATGTAATCAGAAAGAGAAATCTCAAAGACTGGTGTTTATTATTCTTTATAGCTACCAGTCAAGTTTCAGGGACACTCATTTGGACGACTTTCTCCTCATTCGTCACTATTACGACTAGTGCCTCTAGGTTGTGTTAGTGTTGTTCAGTAGGTGATTTATCCTTCGTGATTAGAACATTAATCACTGAAACTTTGTGGTATTCCCCAATCGTGATGACTTTTTCAAAATCCTGTTAGGGATCATTTTTTGATATAACACTTAGAGACTTTTATTAGTTAAGTTTTAACTGTTAGTGTTGGTATATGTGTAATGTGTATTGTGTCTGGATTTTTATGAACAAATTTGGCAATGTATGTATATGTAAAAGTGTCGAATGGTATAAGTGTCTCGTCTGTGAATGGCTCTGTTTTGAGGACTGATATGATAGGTTCTTTATCGTCTTCTTGTTTTGTATCTAACTTAGGCCCTAAACTTTTACTCAAAACGCACTTTGTAGTTTTTTTTTTGACGACCTTACCTTTAGATGTGCGAAATTCCTTAAAAGTAGACTCTTCAGGTAACTCGAGTATTTCTATAGATTTGACGTCTTCTTCAACCGACTTATCTACCTTGAACGTTATCGTGGTGACGGGTAATTCATCCTCCATTTGGGTTGTTACTAGTTCGGTGATTGTGACCCTATTAGTAGGAGAGTCTTCGATAGGTTTTTCTACTGGAGCATCTTCCACTGATATATCTTCAATCAACGGAACCACAAAGACTGGCTTCTTTGACTTCTTTTTGTCTCTCGGTGCGCTTTTAGTGACTTCCATTTTGGCTTCTTTCTCCTCATGAGTCACTGCTTTTATCGGGGTCTCTTGACGCTGTTCTTCAGCACGTGATCCCTCCTTAGTGATCATAACATTGGTTACAGGGGTTTTGTCGTCTTCATCGGCCGTGATGAGTTCTGTCACTTCCCGTTTGGGCCCTTTTTGTTTTATGATAACACGTTCACAGACATTCACATGTTTAGTTTCTCCTATTTCTATTGGTGTTTCTGTAGTTTGAAATGTGTCTGGTTCGTCAAAGATAATTTTGCCAGTATCTGTTGTTGTGAAAGTGTCGAATGATGTAAGTGTTTCGTCTGTGAGTTGCTCTGTTTTGTGGACTGATATAATGGGTTCTTTAACAGCTTGCTGTTTCGTGGTGATTTCTGTGGTTTTTAATTGAGGCTTTCCTTTTTGAGTGACTTTTACTTGTTTAGTTTCTCCTATTTCTGTTGGTATTTGTGTAATTTGAAGTGTTTCTGATTCTTTGAAGACATTTTTGAGAGTGTCTGTTGTTGGGAAAGTGTCGAAAGGTGTTAGTGTTTCGTCTATGTGTTGCTCTGTTTTGTGGACTGATAAGTTTACCTTGTAGTGTTGATGTTTTTTGGTGAGTTCTGTAGATTCTAACTTAGGCTTTACATTCTGAGCGACTTTGACTTGTTTAGTTTCCACTTGTTCTGTTTGTATTTGTGGAATTTGAAGTGTTTCTGGTTCTTCGAGAACAATTTTAGTAGTGTCTGTTATTGTGAAAGTGTCGAATGGTGTTAGTGTTTCGTCTGTGAGTTGCTCTGTTATGTGGACTGATACGATGGGTTGTTTAAGGTCTTCTAGTTCTGTGGTCATTTCAAATTTAGGTGCTAAGTTTTTCTTTATTGTGCGCTTTGTGATTTTCTTTTTGACGATCTTACCTTCAGGTGTGCTTACTTCCTCGACAGCAATCTCCTCGGGTAGCTCTAGTTCATCTGCTGGCTTGATTTCTTCATCAACAGGTTTGTCTTCTATTACAGTGACCGTGGTGACTGGTGACTCATCGTCGATTTGTGTTGTTACTACTTCAGTGACGTGGTTTGTAGGTCCTTTCTTCTTTTTGATGGTGCGAATAGACGTTTTCACTGTATTAACGTCACCTGTATCTGTTCGAATTTGAGCGACCTGGACTCGTTCAGGTTCTTCTATAATTTCGGCTTTGTCGTCGACGTCATATAAAGATTCAAGTGGTGTGAGAACATCGTCAGCCAGTTCTTCAACCGTATGGACGGACACAACTGGTTGTTTATCATCTTCTTGTTCCGTGACGATTTCAGTAGTTTCAGTCTTTGGTCCTTTTTGCTTCTTGATTATGCGCTTAGTAACCGTTTTCTTTGTTATCTTGCCCTCTGGCGTCTTCGTTTCTTCGACTGTTACTTGCTCCGGCAATTCAATCGACTTCACAGGAACTTCCCCTTCAAGTTTTTCGACTGGAGTGTCCATAGTAGTTTCATCTTCTATCATAGAATCTTCAGGAACCTGTTTCTTTGGTTTCTTTTGGTCTTGAGGCTTGCGTTTAATCACTTTCTCCCTCGTGGAGATCACTTCTTCTATTTGTGACTCCTGTGGTTGCTCCTCTGAGGGTAATTCCTCCTCCGTGATCATCACAGTGGTTACAGGCGCTCTGTCGTCTTCTTCAGTCGTAATGATTTCTGTGAGTTCCTGTTTGGGCCCCTTTTGTTTTTTAATAACGCGTTTAGTCACTTTAACTCGTTTAGTTTCACCTGTTTCTGTCGGTACTTGTGTGATTTGAACTGTGTCTGGTTCTTCGTGTACGATGTTTGCAGTGTCTGTTTCTGAGATAGTATCGAATGGTGTAAGTGTTTCGTCAGTGATTTGTTCTGTTTTGTGAACTGATATGATGGGTTGTTTGTCGTCTACTTGTTCTGTAGTGATTTCTGTGGTTTCCATTTTAGGCCCTACCTTTTTCTTTAGTGTGCGCTTTGTGATTTTCTTTTTGACGATCTTACCTTCAGGTGTGCTTACTTCCTCGACAGCAATCTCCTCGGGTAGCTCTAGTACATCTGCTGGCTTGATTTCTTCATCAACAGGTTTGTCTTCTATTACAGTGACCGTGGTGACTGGTGACTCATCGTCGATTTGTGTTGTTACCACTTCAGTGATTTGTTTTTTAGGTCCCTTCTTCTTTTTGATTGTGCGAATAGACGTTTTCACTGTTTTGACTTCACCTGTGTCTGTTCGAATTTGAGCGACCTGGACTCGTTCAGGTTCTTCTATAATTTCGGCTTTGTCGTCAACATCATATAAAGATTCAAGTGGTGTGAGGACATCGTCAGTCAGTTCTTCGACCGTATGGACGGACACAACTGGTTGTTTATCATCTTCTTGTTTCGTGATGATTTCAGTAGTTTCAGTCACTGGCCCTTTTTGCTTCTTGATTATGCGCTTGGTCACCGTTTTCTTTGTTGTCTTGTCCTCTGGCGTCTTCGTTTCTTCGACTGTTACTTGCTCCGGCAATTCAATCGACTTCACAGGAACTTCCCCTTCAGGTTTTTCGACTGGAGTCTCCATAGCAGTTTCATCTTCTATTGTAGTATCTTCAGGAACCTGTTTCTTTGGTTTCTTTTGGTCTTTAGGCTTGCGTTTAATCACTTTCTCCCCCGTGGAGATCACTTCTTCTATTTGTGACTCCTGTGGTTGCTCCACTGAGGGTAATTCCTCCTCCGTGATCATCACAGTGGTCACAGGCGCTTTGTCATCTTCTTCAGTCGTAATGATTTCTGTGAGTTCCTGTTTGGGTCCCTTTTGCTTTTTAATAACGCGTTTAGTCACTTTAACTCGTTTAGTTTCACCTGTTTCTGTCGGTACTTGTGTGATTTGAACTGTGTCTGGTTCTTCCTGTACGATGTTTGCAGTGTCGGTTTCTGATATAGTATCGAATGGAATAAGTGTTTCGTCAGTGATTTGTTCTGTTTTGTGAACTGATATGATGGGTTGTTTGTCGTCTTCTTGTTCTGTTGTGATTTCTGTGGTTTCTAATTTAGGTCCTACCTTTTTCATAAGTGTGCGCTTTGTGATTTTCTTTTTGACGATCTTACCTTCAGGTGTGCTTACTTCCTCGACAGCAATCTCCTCTGGTAACTCTAGTACATCTGCTGGCTTGATTACTTCATCAACAGGTTTGTCTTCTATTACAGTGACCGTGGTGACTGGTGACTCATCATCGATTTGTGTTGTTACTACTTCAGTGACGTGCTTTGTAGGCCCTTCCTTCTTTTTGATGGTGCGAATAGACGTTTTCACTGTTTTAACGTCACCTGTGTCTGTTCGAATTTGAGCGACCTGGACTCGTTCAGGTTCTTCTATAATTTCGGCTTTATCGTCGACGTCATATAAAGATTCAAGTGGTGTGAGAACATCGTCTGTCAGCTCTTCGACCGTATGGACGGACACAACTGGTTGTTTATCA